>ML864140.1:20844-33727 GCA_009831015.1 Picea engelmannii | reverse complement strand
AAAACACCATATGCATGCCAAAAATGATCCTCCTCAAGTGTAGCGCCTCACTCCAAGAGCAAATATCCAAGACAAAAGATAAAAGAGTCACTCTCACAAGAGAGCAAATTATGTTCTATGTAAATGAGGGTAAAACGTCCTCACTATATATGATCTCTATGACCTTTAATTAACAATTAGGTCATTAAAAACAGTCGACAGGGCTGACTTTACATTATTCAATTATTTGTCACATTACATGCTAAAAATGCCAAAAGTGAGCTAAAAATGGAGACGTCAGGCCCCTATAGGGGAGACATTGGCCCTTTCAGGGCATAATCAGCATCCAGTAAGCCAGACGTTGGCCCCTCTGGGGCTCCTGCAACCTACTATGTGTGCTAAACAAGCCCAGCACATTGCCATCTGCTCTAGAAAACGTCCAGCTAGTCCTGGGTGGCGTCCTATCCATCAAGGCCATCGTCCCATCTGCAAGGGGCTGATCCCCATAGGTCAAATCTCTGCCAAAACGTCCTGATGAGGGTGGCTTTCTTCTTCTCTATGCAAGGGCTCGTCATAACTTTGTCCTGCCTCTGCCATCCCAGGAACCATCTGATGGGCTCTTCAGCCCTATGGAGGTCCGAACTAATCATCTCCCCATGTGCACCGATCCTCTGGTACCTGTCTTCCAGGCATGGTCCTGCACATCAAAAACTACGCCCTCCATGGGCTCATCAGTCCTAGACATCATAGCAATGTAAATCATATCTCATCATTAAATCTATCAAACATATGCATGAAATCCCTAACAAATCATCTAAGAGCTCAAAGACATTACACAGATCTACTATATAAAGCCGAGGAAACCAAGAGAACAACCTATTGGGCTAATACCCATAAGAGATGGAAAGTTTCCTCAAAGGATCATTCAAGCCATGTGTAATGAGGTGATACATTTTTTTTTTAGGGATGTCCAGCTATAGTAATACCAAGGGCTGGTGTTGTCTGTGGGTGCCTTTTTAGGAGGCGAGATGTACCCATCATGGATGCATTTTTTCCAAGCCCTTTTATTGCCTTAGATTTCTTTTATTTCTTTTTTACTACAAGCTCTGATGAAGAGGACACTGCCTTGGCTTGGTGGCCAGAGCTGACAGCATTACCCACTAGTATCTTCGCAGAAATGAGAAGGCTGGCTCATGATGAGACCCCCTTTCCTTTGGCCATGCAACCAAAGGTCACTTCCCTGGTTTGGTGACCAGATAGTGGCAATGTCATACTGCTAAATACCTATGAACATAATGGGTCGGCTCGTGATGAGACCTCCCATCCTCTTGGTTAGGTCTTGCATTTATTTATTATTATTTTTCTTAGGGTCCCTTAGTTTCTTATCGAGAGGCTTTTTATTGCCTTCTCAGGGATCCCCTGGGCGAAGCATCTCTAGGTTTTCATTTCCTATGGCTTATATCTTTTACCAACTTCTTTTACCCCCTGGGCCTTTAGCCCCTTCTTCCCACAAGACAAGATGTACCCTGGAAGGTCATCCTAATGGCCAAACTAGGGGAATGGGATGGATGAGCGGGGTATAAGATGAAAAATTGTTAAGATGGAGGGTGCGGATGATTGCTCTGCAAATCCCCCTTGGTGGCTAACCAAAACCCATGAATACCGGCTTGCTAAGTTGCCACATCAATCACCCCAACAATGGTCAACTGGATTAGTGTAAGATCCAAGCAGTCATCCGAAATGAAAGAAACCTAATGCATACATAAGAAGGTTATAATGATCAAATGCGACACATACCATGATACCTCAGACCAATTACCTCATGGAGCAAGAGCCCTCTCTGATGCAAGCCCAGGCTGGTAGTGATGGGAGCTGGTATTGCTGATAGGACAAGTCTGGCTGAGAAGAAGAAAGATGGGCCCTCCAGGGCCATGCCTAAGTCACTCCTGCTCTCGGTACTCCATGTCTAGGACCATGTGGGCCTCGAGACATGATCTCCTAGTTATCCCTAGATATCGGGGATAACATGTAGCATTTCCAGCAAGTATACCTTGTTGGTTTTTGCAGGTTTCAGATCTGGTTGAGGGGGTTAGGCTACCCAAAAACGTCCACACAACACTCCAAGACCCTCCTCCAAGTTGGTAGCTATTTCTCAACCTTCTCTTTCAATTTTTAGGGCTTCTTGTGCATAGATCTACTCTTTTTCTTGCTGATTTAGTGGCTCATTGGTTTGGGAGAAGGAGTGGTATGACCTCCTCCCACGTGTGAGCCTTGGGTAGCTTAGGTCAAGTGTAAATCTTGTTTTTTTTTTAGTTTTTTGAGCATTTGTTGAGCTAGGACGTGGGGTTTGGTGGATGTTGGGCATGTCCCAAACCTAGGAAGTGGGGTTAATGGTTTTCTTTTGTTGTGTTGCTTGCTTCTTCCTTTAGCTTGTCCTTCTTGCTTGTCTTTCTCTCTCATTTTTCAAGTTATTTCTAAGTTAAACAAGTTTATTAATTGCCTACCTATTGGGAGAGGAATACCCCAAATGGTAAGGCTAGGGATTTAAGATGTGTTGTTGATATTTAATGCTTAATGGTTTAAATGTTTTAGATCTAGATCTCACACATACTAATCCTTAGTTTAAGCCTATTGGGCATAATCAACTTAGTTGGATTTATTTGCATGCTTGAGCCATCTAAAGATTGATCTCTCTTTTACATGCTTAACTCTAACATATTAAATGCTTAATGCTTCAATAGTTTAGTGAATGGTTTCCTTTTTCATGCTATAATATCTTAAGGCCATTTACCAACACACTTGAAGTAATGCTTATTGGATAAGTTGATAGTGTAGGCATATGCTTAAATCTCCCTTTCTTTTTCACACTTAATGCTTGGATCTTAATGCTCTCAATAAACATAAGATAAGTGTGATAGTCTTTCATATCTTGTTGGCAAGTTGTTCTCGCCCTTGTGATTTGGTTTCATACATAGTAAGCTATACATGTTAATGATCTAGTGCATGTGATAAACTAAATCTTATTTCAACCATCTTTTAATGCTCTACATGTGTTAATGATCTTTACTTTATAAGCTTAAGCAACACACATAATAAGCTGAAGTGAGTTTCGGCCTTGGCAACAAATCACATTTTTAAGGCACCTTAAATTTGTTAAAACACTCTAAAATACACCTAAAAGTCTACCTAATTGATTTATTAACTTAATAGACTTAATAGGGTACCTTAAACCACCATCTTCACCATTTAAAACAGAGATTGAGGAGGGCAATGGAAGGTGATAGGCCGGGGACAGTCTCATGGCGCGAAGGAGCATCCTTTCCGTAAAATCTCAATTCTTTGGGCTGACTGTGACAGCTAGGGTGGGCCTTGTTGCCTCACTATCTTGAGCATCCAACAGCCATTTGGCAATCGGGGGAGGAGGTTCTTTGGTGAAACACCTTAATAAGAGTAATTAAAACTTTACAAATCTTAAGAAACCCTTAACTTATTAAACAATCAAACCTTGGGCTTAATCATCTAATAATACTTTGTGGGTTTAATAACTAAGAGTGTTGATAATCTTGTCATCTAAAAGTACTTGTGCTTTAACCTCTAGATCTCCTCAAGTATCTTTGTGAATGTTGATGATGATTTGAATGTGTTGATGACAATGCTTTAATCCCCTTGTATCCTGCACATACATTTGCTTTCATTGTACCATTGTATCTTAGTATTCTTTACTTGTAAGTACTTGTATATAATATTCATTGGGATTAATTATTCTTTTGTAAATCTTGTAATCATATTGTAACGAAACACCCTAACATCTAGTTGACCCCTTGCCCAACCTTAGGCACTAGTCTTAGTTGACTTAGGGAAAGGCTTGCTTCACATGCTAACCCTTGCATATTTCATTGTTGCCTTAGCATCATAGGATAGACTCCTTCTAACCTTAAGAAATTAAAAACAACTCTTAGAGCTTAACGCTAAATCTTATCTAGTAACTAGGGATTACCCCACTTGGCTTCCCTAGGGGTGAGCCTAGATGGAAGAGGTTCTGGTCAAAGTGACAACGTGGGCTGTGAACCTAAGCATTATGCCTCCAAGGACACACTAAGTGAGCTGGACTTAGCTCACGTTTGCAAGTGTGTATTAGGATGACAACATCTTTGGCGTCCTTGGCGGGGATAAGTCATTTATCCTTGGTCAAAACGACTTAACTTAATTCTTTAAGAACTAAATAATAAATCTTTGTGTGATTCCTTTCCAAGTGGCGACTCCATTGAAAAAATCTAGCAAGTATACTACTAGGAGCACTTCACAAGAGTGGTTTATTCTTTTCCCGAATCCGAAAAGGTTTATAGGAGGAGACTAAACTGCCTTGCTCCTAGGAGACTACTTGAAAGTCTTGGGGAAGAAGAACTCACTGATATCCAATTCTTGTTCCAAACTAATAACCAACCAACTGTTAATAATTCCACTAATAATCCTAACGCTACAATGAGTACCTTTTTGAGTCCTTTGAACTTTGCAACAATCCAAGGTGCTCATCATGATGTACTCGAGAAAGTCATTGACAAGTTGCCTATCTTCCATGGGAACAATGCTATAAATGCCAACTCTCACATCTCAAGCTTTCACAGGTGTGTGGATAAGTATTGTCGAGGTCATAATGAAGAAGATGTGAAGATGACCTTGTTTGCCTTTTCTTTAGAAGATGTTGTTGATTGGTTCTCATATTTTTCTGCAAATATGTTCAACACCCTTAATTCAATTATTGATGAATTTAAGAAGAGATGGGGTGATCAAAACGAACATAGGTTTCAACTTGCTGCTCTTACCACTAGCCATAAGAAAGAAAATGAAACGGTGTTAGAATTTAACACTAAGTTTAATCATGTGGTGAAAAGCCTTCATAATGATGTCAAGCCTTCAGACCTTGTAATCTTGATTTATTATATTGAGGCATTTGAAGGAGAAATGAGGTATGCCTTAGGGATAAGGATCCTCAAACTTTGGAAGCAACACAATCTACAACTATGAGAATTGAGCAGAATATTCTTGAGGCTAGGAAGTCCAACATTCATGGTTTTAGTAGAGGTTCTTCTTCAAAGGTTAATGATGAAAAGAAGAAGAAGGATGAGGGTCAAGGATCATCAAGTAATGATATTAAAGAATTGACTCAATTAATTAAGCAAATGGAAGTGAACCATACAAATCAAATCAGTGCTTTGCAAAATAGGTTGATCACAATGGAGAGGTCCCAAAATAATAGACAACAACACAACCCAAATGACAAGTGGCCAAGAAGACCTCCTCAAAATGATCAAAGGCCACCTAATCCTTTTGAATCCACCAACTTGTTAGAACATCGCTCTATACCTTATTGTAGGCCTTGTGGTGAGTTTCATGAGGAGTCAACTTGTTTAGTGTTTCTTGAAGAGTGTGAAAATGATTATGGAAACCAAGGAAATTAACAAGTAAACATGTGTGGTGAAAGATACTACGGTTTCATGTATGATTGGACAGGTTTCAATGCAAGTAGTGGAAACTTTATGAATTGTAATGTTGATAAATCTATAGAAAAGTATGTGTCCAAGCCCACACCCCAACAGGTTGCAGAAATGGCTAAGTTTAGAGGCATTACATACCAAAAGAGTGGAAATAAAAGTCAAGATAAAGGTCAAACTAGTGCTCCCAAGGTATCTCCTCCTAAGTCTAATGTGCCTATTAATGTAAAATTGAATATTGACTTAGGTGGATGGTTGAATAATGAAAAGGTGTTAGTGCAAGTATCAGAAATTATGAAGATCCCTTCACAAAGGGAGAAGCTACTTGAAGCCATAGATGAACCTCCTAAAAGTATTGTTGAGAAACAACAAGTCGTGGCTTATCAGGATGCACCAGTGATTCTACAGAATTGGGATAGGAAAAATGAAAAGAATTTTCCTTTCTACCTTTCTCTACTTGTGAATGATAAGGTTTTACACAATTGCATGCTATATTCAGGAGCAAGCTCAAATGTTATTACTAAAAAGGTGATGGAACAGTTAAACTTAAGAATATCAAGACCTTACCATAACATTTGTGCCTTAGATAGTCAAATCATTGAAGTGCATGGATTGATTAAAGGTTTGCAAGTACACTTAGCAGTATTTCCGGATATCATGTTTGAGATGGATATCGTGGTTGATTGATGTTCCAGATGTTTGGGGAATGTTGTTGAATAGAAAGGCAGCTGCAAATTTGGGTGGTAGTCTACAAATGGATTTATCTTAAGCTACTCTCCCTACCCCAGATGGAAACACTTTTAAGTTGAATAGGGAAGTGTATAGAAAGTATCATGTTGAAGATTCCAAAAGTCCCAAAAATGAGTTAAAGTGGACTGATGAGGGTCTTGGTAACTATGTCATCTTGTCTAATTCTATTGTGCCTTTTGAAGAGACAGTTCAAGATAATGAATCAGACAAAGTGTGCTACTTGAATTTTGATGGTGCTTTTTCTAGAGCAGGAAAAGGTGCTGGAATTGTGCTCCAAGCTCCAAATGGTAAAATCTTGAAGTTTGCTTATAGATTGGAGTTTGATGCAACTAATAATGTGGTTGAGTATGAAGCTTTGCTCCTTGGTTTAGAACTTTGCAAAGATAGAGGTATTGAATGTCTAAACATCAAAGGGGATTCAGACTTAGTTATACAACAATTAAAAGGAAAATTTTCTTATAAGTCTGAAAGACTGAAGGGATATAGGAATACAATTTGGGATTTAATGAATGACCTTGATGCCATGAACTTGATTGCTATTCCTAGAGAGCAGAATTCAAAGGCAGATGAACTAGTAGTTGCAGCTTCCACACTTCAGTTTCTAGACAGTTTGATTGATGAGAACATTTCAGTTGAGGTGATATTTAGACCATTGGTGCCTAATAATGTAGACCATTGGCAGGTGTTTGATGATGACAAACAAGTAATAAAGTTTTTGACCCACATACATGAATTTTAATTATTTAATTATTTCTCATTTGGTTTTGTTGGATTTAGAAGGTGGGGAAATAAATGTAGGTCATAGAGCTAGTGCAGATTCCATAGATTCATTTGGTGAAGGCAAATGTTAAGTGCGTGTTTGTTTAAATTGGAGGCATTTTACATTATTTGTCATTTATTTATTTATTGAGTACAATGTAATGCAGATAAAAAAAATGTGGAGCATCACTGATGAAACTATTGAAATGTCTCCGAGGGAAACTATAGTAGAGTGTAGAGGCAAAGGCAAAGACAAAGGTGAGTTCTTTTTTTTGCAAAATCCATATATTCTATGCTATGGAATCCTTCTCATTTCAATTGCAACAGTTCTCCTCCCAACTTACCTATTTAGGGTTATGATTTTTGTCGTTTGCATAAGATATACATTTACGACATAATATTAATCATAAGACTTTTTAGGCGAGTTATTTTTATTTTTAAATCCATGTATTCTCTGCTATGAAATCGTTCTCATTTCGAATGCAATAGCTTTCCTCCCAACTTATCTATTTAGGGTTTTGATTTTTGTTGTTTGCATAAGATATACATTTAGTGCATAATATTAATCATAAGACTTTTTATCTTTGTTTAATATTTATCATAAGATACTTCGGTTTCTATTTCATATTTCTCACAATATTTTGTGCATTTAATATTTCTCATAATATTTTTTGGTCTTTATTTAATACTTCTCAATTTCTTGGTGTGCAGGTGTCTTTGATTGACAATGGACGCTTTTTGCGCTCACACAATATAGTCTATGTCTATTGTTTTTCTATGTTTGTTTTCCTTTTGTTAGTTCTATTGTTTTTGGCTATTGTTGGTTGCGTAGTTTGTTATTGTTATTGTTTTTTTGTTTTTTTACTGTTCTATTATTTTTTGCTATTGTTGGTTGCATCTTTTGCTATTGTTATTGTTTTTTTGTTGTT
Organism: Picea engelmannii; assembly: GCA_009831015.1. NCBI lineage: Eukaryota > Viridiplantae > Streptophyta > Pinopsida > Pinales > Pinaceae > Picea > Picea engelmannii. The sequence goes on along the minus strand of ML864140.1, from coordinate 25,818 downwards.
CTATTGTTTTTTGCTATTGTTATTGTTTTTTGTTTTTCTATTGCTATGATTCTTATTTTTTTATATTTGTGGGCATGGCCATGTGAATTTGTGTTTTGTTTTTTGTTTTCTTTGTGTGCCTTTTTCATTTATTGTTCATAGCTTTTATTTTTTTTGGTGGGGAGGCCCATTGCGTGGAGAAATTAAGGCAAAACCTAACAACTCATATTGGGGGTTTAGGGTTGATGCAGATTCCATAGGTGTAGTGGACAAAGACGAAGTAGGTATGTATGGGGGAATTTACACTTTTTCTACTACGGTTCCATATTGTTTAAATTTAATTCATTGGTTGCTTCATAATGATATCATGTGTGTTTGTTTAAATTAAGTTGTAATGTAGGGTAGAAGGTGGAGGATTGCTAATGAAATTATGGAATATCTGTGTGTGAGAGAGACACATGGGGCACTATAGCAAGGTTAGAAGGTGGAGGATTGCTAATGAAATTATGGAATATCTTTGTGTGAGAGAGACACATGGGGCACTATAGCAGACAAAGATAGATCATGAGTCATCTTTTGGTGCAAAATCTATGTATGTTCTACTATGGAATCTTGCATAAAATACTCATAAGATTTTTGGTCTTTGATTAATATTTCTTCTATTATTTATTAGTCTTTGTTTCATATTTTGCATAAAAAAAATTGGTCTCTTTAATACTTTCTGGTTTTGTTTTTGTTATAGGTTGGTTTAGATGATATAGATTGCATAGTGTATTGGGTGAAGCAGAAGGTAAATGTTTTTGTTATAGGTTGGTGTAGATGATATAGATTGCATAGTGTATTGGGTGAAGCAGAAGGTAAAGGAAGAGGAGGTATGTGTGGTTTCATATGTATTTGTTTAAATTAATGGCATATCATATTATTTATCATTTACTTATTTATTGAGTGCATGAGAATGTAGGTAAAACAAGGTGGAGGAACATTGTGTATTGGGTGAAGCAGAAGGCAAAGGAAGAGGAGGTATGTGTGGTTTCATATGTATTTGTTTAAATTAAGGGAATATTATATTATTTGTCATTTAGTTATTTATTGAGTGCAAGTGAATGTAGGTAAAGCAAGGTGGAGTAGCATTGAAATATCTGTGAGAGAGACATGGGGCAATGTCGTAGAGTGTAGAGGGTGAGTTCTGTACGATTGATGCAGTTTCCACGAGTGTAGTGGGCAAAGGTGAAGGCTAAGGAGTAAGAGGTATGCATGGTTCCATTCTAAACAAAATTAACTCATTTGTTGCTACATAATTATATCATGTGTTTGGTTAAATTTAGAGGCAATGCAAAGTAAGTAAAGGAAGGTGTAGGACTATTGATGAAACGATTGAAATGTCTTTTTGAGAGAGACATGGGCCATTGCAGTAGAGGCAGAGGCTATAGAAGAGGTAGAGGCGGATGGTGAGTTTTCTTTGGGTGAAAAACCCATGTACGTTCTACTATCAAATCCTCCTCATTTCTAATACAACGGTTCTCCTTCCTTCTTAGGTATCTATGGTTTTCAATTTATGGTATTTGCATAAGATGTTCTTAATTCTACATAAGATATTTGGTCTATGTGTAAGATTTCTCTTAATATATTTCAGTGTCGGTTTAATATTTCTCATGAGATTTTTGGTGTTTTTTTAAGATTTCTCATACAATTTTCTAGTCTCTATTTAATATTTTTTATGGTTTGGTTTTTGTTAGGTTTAATGGGTTGAGAAATTAAAGAAGGTCCTAAAAAATCCATATTGGAGATAGAGGGCTAATGCATATTCCAAAAGTGTAGTGGGTGAAGGCTAAGGCGATATGTATGGTTCCATGTGTGTTTAAATTAGAGGCATCATACATTATTTGTCATTTATCTAATAATTGAGTGCAATGCAATGCAGGTAGAGGCACGTGGAGGATCATTGATGAAACTAGTGAAATATCTGTGTCAGAGACTATAGTAGAGAGTAGAGTCAGAGGTAGAGGCACATTTGAGTTCTCTTTTGCCCCAAAATTTGTGTATGATGAACTATGAAATGATCCTCCTTTCAAATACAATGGTTCTCCTTCCTCTTTACATATTTAGGGTTTTTGTGTTGCATAATATGTACTTGTGCATAAGAAACTCCTCCTTTCAAATACAATGGTTCTCCTCCCTCTTTACATATTTAGGGTTTTTGTGTTACATAATATGTACTTGTGCATAAGATTACTCACAAGAGTTTTGGTCTTTGTTTAAGATTTACCATAAGATATTTTGGTCTTTGTTTCATATTTCTCATCAAATATTTGGTATGTATTTAATATTTCTCCGAAAATAAATATTTTTATTTGTTTTGATGTGCAGATTATCCTTGGTTGGCCATGGACATTTCTCGGGGCTGCAAAATAGTGTCTATTGTTTCTCTTTGTTATTTTTTTTGTTATTTATGTTTTTTTTTACCGTTGTTGTTTGTATCTTTTGTTATTGTTGTTGTTTTTTTCGTTTGTATTTTTTGCTATTGTTGTTGTTTTTTTCTAAAGCTTCATATCTTATTTTTTATCTTATTTTTTTCATTTCTAAGCATGGCCATGCTAATTTGTGGTTTTTTATTTTGTTTTTCTCACTTGCTTTTTCATCTTTTTTTTTCAATCTTTGTCCATAGTTTTTTTTTGTTGGGTTCAATGGGTGGGGAAATTAATGCAAACCCTAACAACCCATATTTAGGGTTAAAGGCTGATTCCGATTCCACATGGGTAGTGGGCAAAGATGAAGGAGGTATGTATGGGTATTTTAGTCGTTTTTTGCTATATAATTATATGGTTTCATGCAATTTTAATTTAACTCATTTGTTGTCCCATAATTATGTCAAGTGTTTTGTTTAAATGTATAGGTAATGCAAGTAAATGATGTTAGAGTAGCATTGGTTGAAATTATTTAATACTGATGTGGGGTGTTATAGTTGAAGGAAAGGACGGTGGTGACTTACCTTTTGGTGCAAGACTCGTGTATATTTTACGATGAAATCCTCCTCATTTTAGATATGATGGTTATTTTCTTCCTTTACTTATTTAGAGTTTATACGATTTTTTATTTTTACATAAAATCCACTTCTACATAAGATTAAGATTTTTGGTCTTTGTTTAAGATTTCTCATAAAATATTTCAGTCCCTATTTAATACTTTTCATAAGATTTTTTAGTTTTTATTTAATATTTTTTGGTTTGGTTTTTGTTGAATTTAGTAAGTGGGGAAATGAAGGCAAATACTAGGGCTAGTGCAAATTCCATAGGCACACTTGGTAAAGATAGAGGCTAAGGAGGACGATGAAGTATGTATGGTTCCATGCTTGTTTAAATTAGATGCATATTATATTATTTATATATCGAGTGCACGTAATGTAGGTGAGGTAAGGTGGATGTTCTCGAATGAAACCACTAAAATATCTTTGTATGAGATAAATGTGGGCAAGCTAAGGAGGACGATGAGGTCGATGAGGTATGTATGGTTCCATGCTTGTTTAAATTAGATGCATCTTATATTATTTATATATCGAGTGCACGTAATGTAGGTGAGGTAAGGTGGCTGATCTCGCATGAAACCACTGAAATATCTTTGTATGAGATAAATGTGGGCAGGCTAAGGAGGACGATGAGGTCGATGAGGTATGTATGGTTCCATGCTTACTTGTTTAAATTAGATGCATCTTATATTATTTATATATCGAGTGCACGTAATGTAGGTGAAGTAAGGTGGATGATCTTGAATGAAACCAATGAAATATCTTTGTATGAGATAAATGTGGGCAATGTAGGAGATGCAGACGTGGAAGGTGAGTTTTTATTTGGTTGTGTTATGAATCTATCCTTGTTTCATATGATGGTTCTCCTTCCTTTTTACTTAATTAGGGATTATGAGTTTTGGTCTTTGTTTAAGATTTCTCATAAAATCTTTCAGTCTCTATTTAATACTTTTCATAAGATTTTTTAGTTTTTATTTAATATTTTTCGGTTTGGTTTTTGTTGAATTCAGTGGGTGGGGAAATGAAGGCAAATACTAGGGCTAGTGAAAATTCCATAGGCACACTTGGTTAAGGTAGAGGCTAAGGAGGATGATGAGGTCGATGAGGTATGTATGGTTCCATAACTATTTGTTTAAATTAGATGCATCTTATATTATTTATATATCAAGTGCACTGTAATGTAGGTGAGGTAAGGTGGATGATCTCGAATGAAACCACTGAAATATCTTTGTATGAGATAAATGTGGGTAATGTGAGATGCAGAGGTGGAAGGTGAGTTTTTATTTGGTTGTGTTATGAATCTATCATTGTTTCATCTGACGGTTCTCCTTCCTTTTCACTTATTTAGGGATTATGATTTTTGGTCATTACATAAGATTACTCATAAGTTTATGATTTCTCGCAATATATTTCAATATTTGTTTAAGATTTCTCATAAAATCTTTCAGTCTCTCTTTAATACTTTTCATAAGATTTTTTAGTCTTTATTTAATATTTAAGGTTTCTCATAAAATCATTCAGTCTCTACTTAATACTTTTCATAAGATTTTTTAGTGTTTATTTAATTTCTCATAAAATATTTTAGTCTCTATTTAATACTTTTCATAATATTGTTTTTTTATTCTTTATTTAATATTTTTTGGTTTGATTTTTGTTGAGAAGGCAAAGGCTAAGGAGGACGATGTTTAATGCCCAAACCCATATTTATAACAACCAATTAAACACAGCAAAAAATAATTTTCAGAACTGAAACACGAGGATTCTGAACATCATTTTAATGCAGAGATAAAAATATTAGCAGCACATAAACTCCAAAAAATATTAACACAATGATTTTTGGTCTAACAACCCTGGAAAAACCCACAAGGGGAAAACCAGTGAGAGGGAGATTTTATTATTTGGGAGCTTCAGAGAAATTTTGTTACATCATATTCATCTTCATAAATTTTAATGACAAACTTATCTCGATAACC
>WSFP011423386.1:0-22633 GCA_009831015.1 Picea engelmannii | reverse complement strand
TGATACTCTGCAATCTATTTTCGAAGAGAGATCTGGGGAAAATGTTTCAATAGATGATTTTGAATCTATATTGAATGAAGAATAAATTCACCAAGGTGATATAGATTTGAATGATAATTTAGCATTGGGAAAATTAACGACTATATCCTTCACAGAAAATCATGATCTAACAATGAATGATGGGGGGTGCATGATATCTAATAAACACTCTATGACAACTATGGGGGAATCTTTACCAAAAATATTAAACCCCTTATACCCAGAGTTGGAACAATCTAGTGTCTCCCCTTTAGAGAACATGAGTATACTTTGATCTGTAACAAATATCTCATTGAAGAAATACTGTTATTTTCATAATCTGCATATCCATTTTCTCTTTATATAGATATGTTTAATAATGATATCTCACATGAGAATTCACCAACCTATCATTCAATATAATCTTCACACTTTTCTCACAATGAAACATTGAATGATAAATGAGAACAAAAATATTTCCAAGCTTTGATTGATCAAATTCTTATTCTTAATGACAGTCCATCCAGGATGCATAATGTTGAAAGTCCTTCACAATTCAAATTTTCGGAACATGATAAATCCCGATTTGATCACGATAACCTTGTTTTTGATAACCATTTTTCTATTCCAGAATTGAATGTGAACACTAATATACCATTCATTGATCTTGTGCATGTTATAGCAAGATTTTCCTCACCCCATGCAACTTGCTCAAAAGGCCTTTTCCATTTCCCTATGCAGACTTGAAGTCCCTTTTTGCAATTCCCAGAGATAATTTGTTTTCCACATATACGTTTCCTAACAACTATACAACACGCGTATACATAGGTTGCACCATTACAACCCACGTACATCGGGTTTTGTGCCCAAAATTAAAAAATGGTGTCAGGTTTCCATGTCACGTCACGAGATCCATGATCCTTGATATTCCATATACTGGAAACCTTCTGACTTGGCCCTTCACCATTTGAAGGCTATAAATTGGGCCATATCCAAACCATGGAGGAGGAGAAGAATTCAAATTTTGAGAGCAAAGTTAATCTGGATAAATTATTCACTTCATATTGAGTTTGCATCCCTTTGTCCTTTAAAGTTTGAACACATTGTTCAACTCCCAAGCTCTTCCCTCTTTGATGGAGAATCTCATTGTCTCTCTTATATGAGCTTGCGTTTGGTGGAGGATTGAAGTGGTGGAGGCCCAACTGGAAGGGACTTAGTTTCTCGGTTCCGAGATGTGCCGGCACAAAATTTTGTCATTCATACACTTCTGTTGATCATATTTTAATAGAGATACTCTTTTCCCGTCTAATTAATTTCTTGCAAATATTTGAATTATTATTCCATGGGTGTATTTGTTATGAATATTAATGGATTATGCTATTGTATGTGCTAAATTTATATATTATCTCCATATTCTTGCATATCTTGGTTGTTGAGGACAAGTTGCAGGTATAAAGCTTTGGGTCAAATTCTCAAGGGTGGTCTTCATCAAACGTTCAGACAAGGTAGGATCTTTATCTTGTCTTGTTAGCTTTTACATTTATCTATCATACTTGGGATTATAGTCAATTTCTGCATTCATTTCCTTATGTTGTGGTTTACCCCTTTCCATAGAGTGATTTTCCTCGTAACATAATTGTCGACCATACTAGGGATTACATCTTTTATTTCAAGGTTTGGAGTGTTTTTCTCCTTAGATTGCTCTCGGTTAGCTTGAGTTTTCCTGTCATCTGATTCATTGACAACCTATTTTCATATTGAATCTGAGTTTCTTGGCCTTATCCTTAACCTATACGTGTTTCAGTACACATACATGTTTTTTTCCTTGATATATGCGTACATACACGAGATGTCATTCTATAGGACGTGTACATACGTGGTTTTTCCCTAAACAGTCGTGTACACCAATCTTTTCTACTTGATTGCTGATTTTGGTGTTTGCTGGGTGAGTTTTGATGGTTGCTGAGTCTTCTTGGGTCTCTGTCACAATTGTTGAGTGCCTCCAGAGTGATAGGAAACCTTTCTTTGGTTGAATTTTAGGGCGGTTTTTCTTTCTCATCATCTTTTTCATTGGTTGTCCTTCCATCTTGGGCTGGGTGTTTCCTTCTTGATATCCTTCTTGGTTTGTCTTTTTCTGCTTACAGTAGGGTCTATATATCAAGCTGTGGTTCAGTCCTTGCATTTTCATTTCTTTATATTGAAAATACAAAAAATATAAATTTTTCATTATGGCACTTGATCTTTTGGGTTCTTATTATTGATATTGATATATGTATGGAAAGATTGCATCTTATTTAAAATTTCAGAGTTGAATTGAAAGTTGCATTTTGAAAAGCTTATCATTTTTTGAAAATCGAAGTTAAGACTTTGCATTATATTCATATTAATTTCTTTTACTTACTGAGTCATAACATAATCAGTTTCACGACCACATATTTTGAGTAAACAAAGCCACTAAAAGTAACACTGATAAATTTAAAATTGATTAGAAATGATTTTACTTTTCAGGGTACACAAACTAGCTTAATATATAGATTCTTGGAATAGGATTTTGTGAGTAAACTTCTCCAAGGCTATTAAACTCAACATATGTGTCTGACTAAGGGAGTGGTGAAATCCATTGTATAATTGGTGATGTCAGGAGGCTCCATGCACACCGGAGTTAATCACGAGGTCACACGAAGTTGGATGCAGAGATATCCCTCTAATACCTTCTTAGCGTTAGAGATATTTATGGGGATCTATTCTTATATGGGGGTCTTTCTAGTACCTTTACCTATATGAGAGGCAGTGCTTTTCAATATTTCAAGATTTGTTACCCTTCCCATAAGGTGGACCTGACTTATGAATATTCGCCTGTGCATTGGTTATATCATGGTGGATTTAGTTGCTTGACATAGGTAGCCACATAGGTTACTTGTAGGGGTTATTCTGAAGGTAACCTGGGTTAGATAAGGGTTAGACAACACACAAAATTTATGGAGGATTGCCTCTCCGGGGGGATCTGATCGACTGCACTGTTAAGACCATGAGGGCCCTTATAATTGATTTTGATATCTCTGATATTTTGAAGGAAGTCTTAGAACCCTTTTGGGTGAGGCATATCAACTTTAGTGAGGGAGGCCCCTTTCAATCACTATATCTTATTTGTGTGAATATTATCCTTTTGTTTATTTGGTGTGCTCTTTGATTGTTAGTTGGCCTTAGGATTTGTTTTATATCTTGAGTCTTCAGTCATTGTGGAGCTATACCCGCTTCCTCACAGGTCACACCGTTTGTTGAAGTTACCACCACATCTTGAGTATTTGCCTTCTAAAAGGCATAAAGTTATAAACCGCGGTACACACACCTTCACCTACCAGAGTTGTGGTCATACAAGTATGAGTACTAAGTTGAGTCAAAAAGATATTGGGAGTCCTTCGACTCCCATGCCTACCATAGTCAATAGAACTCCTTCTACGGCTTCAATCACTACAGTTGTAGTGCCAGAGGTTCCAGTCATCACTCCTATCCAACCTATGGTTTCTACTCAAACTATAGTGACAAACCTTTTTGGGTCTATTTTTGGTACACCTAGGTACAATACTTAGTCCATCCCTACGACCTCTATCCCTTTCTCTTATGGTATGTCGAATCTTGCATCGAAATTTTTGTCATCCATTCCAATGACGAATACAAATCCTAGTATTGGACTTGGGGGCATGGCTCCTCCACATATTCCAATCTTGTTTGGTGGTGCTCATATTCCCCAAATGACTCCTATGGTTGGAAGCCAACCTCATTTTTACCCCGGGTCTAATCCTGGTCTTAATTCTCCTGGATGGAGTAGTCAACCGGGTGGACAAGCTACTACTTATGTTCTTTCATTTACACCTACCTCCTCCACATCGATTCCGAATAACATGTTTGGAATGATGAATCCACCTCTATCCTCCGTATTTCCACCCGGGGGAGGTCAGTTTCATACTTTGGGCAACCCCCAACTTGGAGCTACTCTGGCTGGGGGAAACACTTATAATCCTCATTATAACATTCCTACTGGAATGGTGCCCAACCAACCCCTTATGAATTTGTTTGGAGGGGGGTTTTACAATCCCATACAGGGACATGGTGCATACTAGAACCATGGATGGGCTATGATTCCCCAACAAAAACCTTTCCTGGGAGTATGGACTAAGATTACACAACCTCGACTCCCTTTTTTGGCCATGCTTAATTTTTCAGACTTATCAAGATTAATGAATGACCTAGTGCGTGATGATCCATCATGGCCCCCCATCCCCACCAAGCTTCCTTTGGATATTCTGAAATTTGAGGGCAAGAATGGTGAGGATCCTGGTGATCACGTCAGTAATTTTCATTTTTGGTGCTCTTCAAATTACCTTAACAACATTTCTATTCGTTTAATATTGTTTCAATGCACCCTCATGGGGGTCACAATGAAATGGTACATAGAGCTACCAGGGGGGACATACAGTAACTTTAACTAGATGGTTTTAGTTTTTCTCAACCACTTCCATTTGCTAGTTCGTTACGATGGTGACATAGAACTTATGTCGGCCCTCCTCCAGGAAAAATCCACCCATATCTCAGATCACATCCAAGAGTGGCATAGACATAAGAGGTTGATCAAAGCCTACATTCCTCTAGAATTCTTTTTGGAATGGTTTCTTAAGTCTTTACTTCCTTATATTTCGAAGGATGTCTCTACATCCAGGGTAACATATGAAGAGGAAACAATTTTTAAAGCCCAACAATTATATCTCATATATGCTCAGTCTGGGATGTTATATGAAATTATTCCTCATGCACCAAGGTCAAACTATGACCCTAGACAGAAGCCCAAGCCTCATGCCAATGGTATTATAAACCCCGCAAATGTTAAATCTATAGACTTGGTGACAAGCCAATTGAAATATTTTTCTCTAAGCCAGTCTATAGGAGGAAAAGCTTCTTCCGTGTCCTCCACTCCCACTCAGTCGAGGAATGTGCATTATGTACAGTCGTCGATTAAGCCAAATGGTAACCAACAACCATGAGGGAATATGATCCAGATTATTTTGATAATGACATGAAAACAAGAATATAACCTATATATAACAAGGAAATACACAAAGATAATGCGGAGACCACAAAAATATAGTGAAAACCAACTTCTATTAATGAACAAGAGAGAAAAACACTATAGAACACAAACTGGCAGAATGGGGTAGCCTATCTCTGAAAATAAATAGATGTTGGCTACGCTTCATTCACAACAATCTTTACATCACACTCCATTTTCTGCTTAAAGGGATTCCTTCACCTCAATTATATATGAGAGAGTGAGAGGAGAACAATTCCCATGATGCATGTGGGACAAATTGGACTAAGTTTATAAAATTCCATAGGCATGTAAAACACTAGGACTTCTTGGGTGGTCACCCATCCCAATACTACTCTAGCCTGAGCTCACTTAACTGTAGAGTTCTAATGGGATCTGTTGCATTAAATCTATGAAATAGGCATGTACATAAGTCCACTAGGAAATCATTACATGATGTCTGTAATTAAAAAATGAAGATGACATTACATTCCATTCCCCATCAAAAGAGTGAATATCATGGTTTATCAAAACCATAGGCTGAAAATGGTGATTCAGTGGAAAATGTGGATGGCCACCGAGATATGTCTGGATCATTCCTCCCCCCTTAGGAATAAATGGTCCCCATTGCGTCAAGTTCCCTTGGGAGTCGGGGAGACTTATGCTAAATATGAAGCTTGGTGCGCTTCTTGCCTTGCTGAAGAAGTTGTCCTACTTAGCTTGTTGAAGGTTGTCATGAACCTATTGCTGGAGGGGTTGGATCCATTCGACCAATCTAGCTGCGTGATCTACCTAAGTGTGGGGGGACTCTGTTGGTGAATATGCAACATGAAGAGTATGAAGGGTTCTGTTATAACCTTGCTTGACTGGGTACTATGGAGGCACCCCCGTAGGTGCAACACAAGCATCTTGGTACTCTTATACAATATTGTCGATTTTCTTCTGCTGGATAGAAAGGTCTTGGGATGAGTCTATAGTGGTTTAAATGTCTTTCTGTTCACCTTCTGATCATATTGTGAAGAGGATAAACTTTGTAGTATGAGAGATTACTTTGTGGCATTGTTTTGGTGGGACAATAGTCAGAACTACCTATGGTATCCTATATAGATGAACCCTTAGAGTAACAATGACGCTACGAGGCCGAGACTTATAAAAAACATGAGGCCTCCACATATATGGCTGGCCTAATAGAAAATCATAGAATTCCAGTGGGGAAACATCACACACTACCTCATCCTTGAAGGGATTGATGCTGTCGGACAAGAGACACTATTGGCTGACACAAAGATCTTGACCCTGGTGAAGCCAACTGATGTTGTATGGATGCAAGTGTGGTGTTGTTGGAAAATAAAACTACTTTACAACCTTTGCTGAGATGATGTTCTTTTGGCTTCCGCTATCAACAATAAAATGTAGTGGGGTCCCCTTCACCCACATCTATGAATGGAAGAATCAACCCCCATCCTCAGGATCCTCTTTTGGTTGGATTGTTGCAGTTGTGACAGTAGTCGTGGGTTCTGCATCAATGATGTGTCTCCTTTTATTATTTTTTGAATCAGGGTCCAAGTTGGGGTTCGAGTCTTTGTCTTTGATCTCAACCACCAATGATTGTATTGAGCAAAATTCATCAGTGTTGTGCCAAGGGCTGTTTTGGAACTCACACCACTTTCTAGTGTCTTTCTTAGACTTCCCATTACCCTTCTTTTCTTGCATCTAGGACTAGATCTCTTGAGGTTGTCCTTCCTTGCTCTGTCCTTCATTATGTGAGTTAGAGTTTCCTTTTCCATGCTTCTCCCACTTAATCTGCTGCTTAAATTTTTTCTCAATTTTGACTGCATATTGATAAGCAACTCCTAGTGAGGAGATTTCCCAGAAATCCATTTCTGTTTGGATGTACTTGTGTAGACCACTGTCGTACCTTAAAACCAGGTGCCACTCGGAGTATTTGATACTAAACATTGAGCACAAGGTATGAAATATGTTGGTGTACTTCGACACCATATGGTCTCTTTTCTGACGCAGAGTTGTCCATCTCATGTATTGGTCATCATAGTTTTCAACATGGCAAAACTCCTCCTTTAGGGAATCTACAAAGGCCTCCCAAGTGGGTTTTCTCCAAAATAGTGTAGATTCATCCATGTTGTACCTCTCCCAGTAACCTTCCCACCAATATTTCATATGGGTAAGGTATTTAAGGAGAGTGAAGGTGATCTTTTCACTATCGAAAAAAATTTGGATAGAGTAATAACCTTCTAGCAGATTCAACCATTTTTCTAGAGCATCTGCATCTATCTGGCCTTCAAATAAGGGGATATACAAATTGGCTTGTACCTTGAAGGGTGTCGCAATTGTGAAATGAATTCTTGTTGAAGATGTCTTAGCTTCCACCATCGGTAGTCTTCAAAGTATCTGAGCAAAGTTTTCCATCATCTTGTTCCTCTGTCGCATGAGGGATTCCTCGAACAATGTCTTGAAAGGATATCTTGCTTTGTCATCTCTCTTTTCTTCTTCCATGGGAGGTCACTTGGGATGGTGAGAGAATTTGTCCTTAAGAAAAACTATCTCAAGACCCAACTCTCTATACCCTGACCTCGTCGGGGACCTACTCTTAGAAACAACAAGGAACAACCTTCTCTGATACCACTGATCCAAATTATTTTGAGAACGACATGAATACAAGAATATAATTGATATATAACAAGGAAATACAAAAAGATAATGCAGAGAACACATAAATATAGTGAAAACCAACTTCTATTAATGAAAAAGAGAAAAAAACACTATAGAACACAAACTGGTAGAATGGGGTAGCCTATCTCTGAAAATAAAGAGATGTTGTCTACGCTTCATTTGCAAAAAGATTTACATCACACTCCATTGCCTTCTTAAAGGGCTTCCTTCACCTCAATTATATATGAGAGAGTGAGAGGAGAAAAATTACCATGATGCATGTTGGATAAATTGGACTAAGTTTATAAAATTCCATAGGCATGTAAAACACTAGGACTTCTCAGGCGGTCACCCATTCTAGTACTACTCCAACCTGAGCGCATTTAACTGCGAGTTCTAATGGGATCCTGTGCATGAACGCTATGCTATAGGCATGTACATAAGGCCACTAGGAAATAATTACATGATGTATGTAATTAACAAATGAAGATGACATTACATTCCATTCCCCATCAAAAGAGTGAATATCATGGTTTATCAAAACCACAAGCTCAAAATGGTGATTTAGTGGAAAAGGTGGATGGCCACCGAGATCCATCTAGATCAGAATAAAAAGAAAGGACATGGTAACAATTGTAAGGGTGGGAGGAATAACAATAATAAACCCAAGGACAATGTTAACAATGATAGATCGAACAATAATGTTGGCGAGGGAAAGAAAGAGAAGCGGAAGATGAAATTCCCTTGTAATCTTTGTATTAATGATCAACTTACCCACTTGTTCCCAAAACTCGAGGAAGATGTGAGGCTCTTATCTCTACCTCCCATTGACCTGACTAATCCTTTTTCACATAATCAACACATGGCATCGAGATCCTCTAATGTCGAAAATGCGACGAGTGGGAATCAAAACCCTCTGACGCATGATGACGACCGTCTATGTGTAAATATCTTTAAGTATCAGATTCATGTAGCCACTCAATCTCACGATTACATTTCTTCATAGAATGTTACAGGTCTAGAATCTCCCCCTCCTTTGAAATCACTTTTGCAGATAAAAAATCCAGAGCCTCCGCCTCGTATTCTGAAAGGAGTACTCAAACACTCTACCCACAACCCTAATGCTAGAGCTTCCTAGAACTACTCTATTGTTGAGGATCTGGGTCAAACCCCTTATGCGATGTCAGATTTGGAGGTACTCTAGACATGTCCTTCAAAAATGAATGCCTTTCTATCTGTGTTAGGAGCTCTAGACCCATGTGACCCTAAGGTTACCAAGTTTGATGTTACAGATGTTCAACCTCACTTTCCTTACCACGTGGCCTTCCAAATCCATGTGGATTACTCAAAGTATACCATAAAATGCAGTGTTATTGATGAAGGTGTTGCAACGTGCATGAGGTCCCTAACATGTTGGAAAACCATTGGCTCTCCAACCCTCTCTCAATATTCGACTATGTTGACCGCATTTGATGTTCATTCTTTTTGTTCCCACGGTATTCTTCCTACCTTTCCGGTCCAATTAGGTGGAAAGACAATGGAGGTGGATGTTGAGGTGGTTGATGTGCCCCTTGACTATAACTTATTACTAGGGTGTAATTGGACTTATGCTATGACTGCAGTCGTATCATCCATTTTCCATACTTTATGTTTACCTCACTAAGGGAAAATCATGATGATAGATCAATTATCCTTTGCACATGCTAGTTCCAATGCATCAGTTGGACCTTCGATCCTTGTGATCAACAATTCTCAGCCGACAACTGAGGATATTGGTGTCAGAATGTATTCCTCCCTTATGGGTACCTTTGATTTCATGACACCAATTCATCACATTTATGCCATGTCCAGTAGGTCTGTTTCGTCAATGAGGTCTGTTCCTTTCTGCACTTCGTATTTTAAGGATCCTTGGACCCTACCTTCCTCGACCATGGATTGTGAAGGTCAGTTACATATTTGAATGGAAATTCCACTATCGGTGAAAAATATAGCATATCAGGCTATTCTTGACTCTTGTGCCAACCCAGATCCTGTCTCCTCACAGACAGACGAGGAGGATCTTGTCCTTAAGCCCATATGGGCCACTTCATTGACTTCCTCACATGATTTCCTTGATGATACTTTACCTTTGGATGAAGCAATCTTAGATTCCATGAATGGTTCATATAGGCCATGGGATGATATGCATCATCACTCTTACTTCCTCCCAGAGCTTATTAGGATCGAACAAGACGATTTTAGATCTACCTTGAGTGAGATAGTCAGTCACGCCGTACCTACACTTGATACACATGAAATTTATGCCGAAGGAAACATGGCAAGTATTTATCCTACTGCCACAATCGACATCTCTAGCATTCCTGGTAAAATTGAAAATGTATATATCGGTGCGGATTGTTCACCTGAAGAAATTCATATCTACACTGATTTCTTCAAATAATTCTATGATGTATTTGCTTGGTCATATGAAGAGATTCCATGAATCGACCCTCGTATTTTCCAACATGAGATTGAAACCTACTCGGATGCTAAACCTGTTCGACAAATACTTAGAGTTGTTAATCCTAGGAAGGCCCATGCTATTAAGGCATAGGTGGAAAAACTTCTTAATGTTGGTTTTATCTACCCGGTTCCCTTGAATGAAGGGTATCCAATCCCGTCCCTATGAATAATAAGCAAGGAACCATTTGTGTGTGTATGTATTTTCGAGACCTGAATAAGGCCTGTCCTAAAGACAACTTCCCGACACCTTTCATTGATCAGATTCTCGATGAGTGTGCGAGAAGCGAGGTTTTTTTTATTTTATGGACAAATTTTTAGGATACAACCAAATTCAGATTAAACCCAAGGATCAACATAAGAAGACATTTATTTGTCCTTGGAGTACTTTTTCATACCAAAAAATGCCTTTCGACCTTAAAAATGTTGGAGAAACCTTCCAATGAGCCATGACCTTCACTTTCCATGATCTCAAGCATATAGTTGAAGCCTACCTCGATGATCTCACTACTCACTCTCACAAGAGAGTAGATCACTCTACCCACATTTGGATAGTTTTTGAGAGATGTCGGTATTATCGCATCTGTTTAAACCCTAATAAGTGCATATTTTGCATTAGGTCAGGTCATCTTTTAAGATTCTTAGTTTCTTAGACTGGGATCATGGTGGATCCTTTAAAGGTTGAGGCAATACTTCGATTTCCTCCCCCACGCAACATTCGTTAGTTTCAAGGTTTACATGGGAAAGATAACTTCTTACATCGGTTTATAGTAAACTATGCCAATATTACTAAGGGTTTCATGCATCTCTTGAAGGACACTTCGTTTATATGGGATGAATGAGCACAAGAATCCTTAGATGCTCTTAATAAATCCTTGGTGTTGACACCTCTACTGAAGCCTCTAGACTACAATAGATATTACTTGCTTTATATCGCCGCATCCGAAGGAATAGTTGGTATGGTTTTAGTTCAGGAGGATGATGAGCTCCATGAGCATGTCATCTACTACCTTAGTCGAAATTTAGTTGGTAGTGAACTCAAGTACTCTCATTTTGAGAATCTAGCTTTGGTTGTCGTACACGCGGTTCAAATATTGCAAAACTATATATTTATTTTCAAAACTACCATAGTTGCTGATGTCAATCCATTTCAATACGTCCTTACAAGGTGTATCAAAGTGGGAAAATACAATAAATGGATTGCCATTTTGCAAGAGTTTGACATTGATTTTGCTTTGGCGAAATCCAAGAAATTGTTGGTTTTTTTCGAGTTAATATCAGACTTCCCTCGATTGGATGAGGACGTTATTCATGTCGATTCCTTCACGAATGAACAAATTTTCCTTATCTCATCTTCAAACCCCTGGTATGGAGACATTTTGATATGTATTCAAACATTGAAGTTCTCTCAACATCTATCGATAAACGATCGACGATGTATACGTATCAAGATAAAAAAATACCTTATCTTCAGTGACACTTTGTATCACCGAGGCATATATAATATATTGTGTCGTTGATTGAATCACAAAGAGGCTGAGTCAATTCTTAATGTCTGTCATAGTGAATCTTGTGGTGGTCATCTATCTGGGCTTGCGAAAACCCAAAAAATACTGTGAGTCGATTATTTTTGGCCATCTATTTTTAAAGATTGTGTTGAAGCGGTCAAGAAGTGTCACCCTTGCCAGGTGTTCACTCAGAATATTCACTCGCATCCATCCCCTCTTCACTCAGTCATCACCGTCAGTCCCTTCACCAAGTGGGGGGTGGATGTTGTGCACTACAACCCAACTTTGGCTGGGGGGAATCAACATATTATTGTGGCCATATACTACTTTAATAAGTGGGAAGATGCCATGCCTACAATTAAATCTGATGGTAAGAATGAAACATTTTTCGTGATCAATCAAATTATAGCCTAGTTCAGAATCCCAAGTGAGATTGTCACTGATCATGACAGTCACTTTCAGAACAAAATGATGAAAGAGTTAGCATTGCAGCTAGGTTTTAAAAATAATAATTATTCCCCTTACTATCCCCATGAAAATGGACAAGTAGAGGCTGTGAACAAGTCTCTCAAGACCATTTTGTAGAAAACTGTCAGCCAGAGCAAATATGACTGACATTTAATGCTTTACCCAACACTTTGGGCATACCAAACCTCGGTTAAGAATTCCATTTGTTTTTATCCTTTTTCAGTTAGTACATGGTGTGGAGTTGATCCTTCCTATTGAATGTGAAATCCCTTCCTTTAGATTGGTAGTTAAGCTCCTTCCTAACACTTCCGATATCGAAGAGAACCTCATACACCTAGAGAGCCTAGATGAGCAATGTCAATATGTCTCTACAACTATTGAAGTGAATAAATGATGTGTCAAGGTCTAGTATGATAAGTCTGTCTGTCCTCGACAGTACACTGAGGGTGACTTGGTCCTATTGTATGACTAAGCCAAAGAACCACTGGGAAAAGCAAGTTCAACCCCATGTGGCATGGTCCTTATATTGTGCAATGTGTCTTAGAAAAATGAGCCTATGAATTGGAATATTACGAAGGGAATATGCTGACTGAGCCCAGAAATGGGCTCTACTTGAAAAGATATTACGCTTGAGCCCCAATCTTGGGTGTAACTCTTTGTATACTAGTGTATCTTAGTGTATATATATCTTTTCCTTTGTGTTATCTTGCTTATAGAGTTTTCCCTTGGTTGGCAGATGTCAATGGAGCCTTCGATTTACTTAGGATTCGCAGACGGTGCTAGTCGTCATACATGGAACTTGGCTTCTGCCACTTGCGTCGTTTACTCACCCGAGGGTCAACTAGTATCTTTAGGTGACGTTTGTCTAGGGCCATCAATGAATAATGTGGCCAAATATAGCACCGTTATAAATCTTTTATGCGACACCATTTCACATGGTGTTCGATCTTTAGAGGTTCGCCTAGACTCCCAGTTAGTAGTATGTCAGTTGAATGATAGTTACCATGTACGAGATCCTACTCTACTTCGACGATTCCTACGGGTACAACTTTTGGAATGACATTTTGATTTTATTACTTATAATCACATACCCAAAAGTTTTAATTATGTATCCGAGGCATATGCTAATTATGTTTTAGATTGGAATTTGTAACATAACTAAAGTAAAGAAAACACATTTATCAATGTACACATTGTAACATAAGTAAAGCCGAATACCAAAGTTTTTTATATATTTCATCTCTCCAAAAATATGGTGTCATAGTACAAAATTGGGGCTCATGCCCTCAAAATACATATACAACTAGTCAATAAAATGACCATGACATATACGCCCGTGGCGCTAGATGTGTGTCATGATAGCATACTACGGAATTTTTGAGACACCAGAAGAGTTGCACCCACGCACAGGGCACACCCACCACTTGCCCCTGCATTTCCTTTGGAAGATCCTCTACCTAAATCATGGGAATCTTGTGCATCAAATGAGACAGGTTTCCCTGCACATTTTGAAGCACTCTCTCAGCATATCCTCCCACTGGGTCATCCCCTCAGTGCCTCCACTGGTGTAATGGAAATCCATCCGACTGTCACAGAACCACATCCGTGAAACAAATCATTTTTGTTAGATACTTTACACCATCCAAAAATATTTGTGTTTTTTTATTCTTTTTGAAAAACTCACAAAAAAAATGAAATATATTTGAAAATTGTTTCATACCTATATCACCATAGGCAGAGCTTGGTGGAAATGGCATGTATGGATCTCCTATGAAGTCTATCCCTGCATAAGGTTAGTCATCCAAGGTTATCACCTATCAACGCCACCAAAAGAAGAACTCATCATTGTGGGGGGTTGGCACCCTACCACCTCCCAACCGCCTCATCACCTCGGTCCAACCTGACATGGCTGGATCACATGGTCTGTGGAACAATCTTAACTCTAAGGATCAATCCTGAAAGCTGCTCGAAGAAAAAACTACACAAGATAGACTCGAACCCGAAGTTCCTCTTCCTACCTTGTTTGTAGTCTGTCACCTGGATCTTCATGTTATCCGGTAGTGAGGTGCACCAATCATACACTTTGGGTCATAAGCACTCCACTGAGTAGAACATCAATGAACTTGATTCCTAGTGAAACGAGGTCGACCCCATGATCCGAGTTAGCACGAGAACAACAATCTTTAAACTCAGGTTGTTGATCTCTCTAATGGGGAGTTGGCTCCCTACCTTTTCTATTCCTGCAACATAGTGAGTGGCGATGTAGTCCTCTATGTTCATGCCACTCCTAGCTCCCCGGGCTTTGATGTTCACCACCTCACCCCAACGTGACAATCCTGTAAGAAATTATATATCCTCGACTTCAATTCTCAATGGTTTCCCATCGAGGTTGAAGGCCTCTATATCTGGATCCCAAAATTTCACCAACATGTGGAGCAACCTAACTTGAGCCCTCATCCCTTTGAGAGCCAAAAAATTGTAAATCTCGCATATTTTTAATGCTAATTGGGCCCCTGGATCTCTTTCCACTACAACATCAACTTCCTCATGCTCTCTTTCTCTCCATTCAAGTACCATCCTGCAAGAAAAATCCATTTGTTGAGTCAAATTTCTTTAAAAAACCAAGTTGCGGACTTGTACGCAAGTTGCAAAGTACAAAGTCACGTATAGGGCTGGATATACGTGGTTTATTTCACTAACAGTCACGTATAGTGCTGCATAGATGTGACTCGATGAACTAAAACCCACGTACACCCTAATTCCTAATTTGTGGCTTAAAAAACTCAAAAAATGAGACCTAATTTAAAATTGTAATCCACTAGAAATGAAGAGGAGAGAAAGAGTACTTACTTGGTCCAGACGGTTGTCAATTTCGTCGCTCGTATCTCCCACAATCGACACTTGAAGGTTGTGGGAAAATTGGTCCAAAATGCACTATTTGGGTAAAAATGTGAAATGGTATGGTAAATTTGGTTATTTTTACTATTTATAGAAAAGTTTTACCCACTTTTCATAGTTTTTGCTAATATTTTTTCCTAGTGAACTAATAGTACAGTAGATGGAGTTGGTTTTGATGGTTTTATCCAGGGATTCTTGCAGTTTTTAGCGTCATGTCACCCGTTCGTGACTTTGGTAGGTATTTTCTTTGACCAACATATAAGATAGGTCGTCACTCGGTTTTACACACTTGCATTATCCTATAACTACAATTCATATGCCTTAGGTACGAACCCATTTATTAGCGACACATAACCTTCTTTCTGCTACTAGAAGTGTCGTTAGTGAATGGTAGAAGCTTATCAAACATTGGTGCCCTAGTTATAACCTCTGTGCCATTCGGTGCACATGTAGAGATTTTTTCCATAAGACTGAGAGTCCCTTATAGTTGCAATATGACTTTGTGTTTGAACCTCATATTCACTCATAAGAATTCTGACTTATACCTATGGGACTTCCACCGAGTCTTGGTTAAGCTCTTTTTCGACTCCATTAAAAAATAAAAATGTTACCGAGTGCACTTGTCTCTTTCACACTCGTTAATTGGATTTAAAAGGATGTCTATTTGGTGTAAGTTTAACCCTTTGTCAGACCAAGTAGACTAATTTCGATAAAGGAATACTCTAGTCACTAGTGGCTAGAAGAGTTCTCGTGGATATTGTTTTAGACTTTTTCGGGCCTAGGGGACTAAATTTTCTAAAAAGGAAATCCTTTGGTGTTAAGTTGTAATTGCACTCCATTATCCTGCTTGTAGTATTGATCCTATTTCCGGTTCCCTTTTTCTCACTATAATCCTACTACCTCAGCAGTTTGCATCATCAACCAAGCAGAGTCTTGTTTATATCCTTTGCATCTTGACACCTTGTACCCCAAGAGGAAACATTTCCCCGAGTGTCCATATCCTACATGCACCTCCTTGCATTGAGAATAGGTATGTTCCACTATTGGAACTAGTTGTTTACTCATGACACTCGTTTCCTCTATTGTATCCTATCATTCATTTGTCTATGAAAAAACAAAAAAAGACGGGTGGGAAAATAATATTATCTCATATTGGCACCAGTCGTGTCGCATTTAAATAGAGAACAAACTTTTGAGTCCATTTTTCATACAAAGTTTGGGTTTAACATGACCTTAGGAAGTTGATATTGTTACTTAGAGTTTACTCCTCCGACTGGTTACTCTTCAAGTCCCTATAGAGAGTTTGATTGGTGCCTCCTGCATCACAAAGTTTCATTATCAAGTCTATGCTGCCAGCGTCCTCCATATATCTCATGCTCTTGTTCAAAGGATGTTTATAATCCCGTGTCGGCCATTTCTCAGAACTCTTCACTTTGCATGTCATCCATACCCTCAATGTGTCTCAGAGTTACATAAAGCTATATTCCTATTGTGCACCCTGGTCCTACTTTTATCATGGGTAGGTAACCTTGAACCCAGAAATTGACATCTCCTCATTGGTCGCTGACTGAGGGGTTTCCCTTGTGTTCGACGACAAGAAATATATTCACACATTGGGATTCATGCAATGTCTTGGATTCCATTAGCCTTATTAGTGGTTTCCTTTCCTTTTTCGACAATTTTATTTATTGGCTACTATTCAGAGGGTCTCTTTCATGCACTACTTGCATCTGGTGCATGCAAGAGACACACATGGTTGTTGGTTCGTGAACATCATCTTCGTCCGAGTTCCTCCAAATTATCAAGCTATTTCTTTGTACCTCGTGCTAAATTATGAAAGATGCCTTAATGCTCTCCTTTCAGTGGGCCTCCTTCCATCAACTTCAACTCATCTATTCTAGAAACGAGGCCTAGAGTCCTATGAGTACCTAAAGGCTTGCAGTCATCAATGGCAGGTTCTCTCGCCATCGATAGTTGGTAATATATCAATGTCTCCTAATCTATGGATTCTTCAAGTGTTCGAACTCAACACCTTTATTCACACTTGTAATAATGTATTCGGTGCCTTGATACCTACTTTGATTATCGGTAGGATGTCTCGTGTTTGTTAATGATATACCTTAATGACTGGTAATCAAATGAAGTCTCATTATGTTCGACCTCAACTCCTCTATTCACATGATGTAGACTTGCACCTTTGGCAGATCGTGTAGACGACTTGAAGACATCAATTTATAGTCACAACTTTCCTGAGATGTTGCTATCATTCATTGGACCAATACCTATATGACTTCAGTGATCATGGGAGATCAGATTGCACTCCATTGTATACATATATCTTCAGATTGATTTTGAGATTGGTTTTCCCTGGGCCTTGCTTGTGACTATGACAGCCTATGACATGTATCTACTTTGTATTTCCTATTCGTTCTCATGAACAATTGTTTGGTATATTCCGACATGGATTTACAGTGTAATTTATGTTGGCAGCCATGTGTACCAAGTCATTATGGATTGTAATATTCTTATGAGAAACTAGTTCGTCCAACTGGGTCTCCATTACTCCACTTCTAGGAATTATAATGTATTTTGACCATCACAGATACTCCTTTGACTTCACACATTAGGTGGCATCTGTTATAGCAAGATTTTCCTCACCTCATGCAACTTGTTCAGAAGGCCTTTTCCATTTCCCTATGTAGACTTGAAGTCCATTTTTGCAATTCCCAGAGATAAAAATAATATTTTTCCACATATACGCTCCCTAACAACTATACAACATGCATATATGCAGGTTGCACCATTACAACTTGCATACATTGGGTTTTGTGCCCAAAGTTAAAAAATGGTGTCGAGTTTCCATGTCACGTCATGAGATCCATGATCCTTTACCTTCCATGTACTGGAAATGTTCTAACTCAACCCTTCAGTTCCATTTGAAGGCTATAAATTGGGCCATATCCAAACCATGTGTTATAACCCTAAATTGCACCATACATGCATACCTGGCATCAATCCATCTTACTTGCTATTTTTTCCAAGCCATCACTGAGCAACTCTTCTTAAAAACCACATTTTTGAAGATGTACATGCCCTGCAACATTACTGCCCATGTAAACACGCTTTCTGTACCACTATAGCTCACATACGTACACTAGCTGCACCATTACAACCCGTGTATACTCACAAAATTTGCAAGGAATTCGTTGCAATTATAGGCTATAAGGTAGCTTCCCAACTGTCCCATCACCTATAGCCTGTCACCCAACCGAATAACCATCCTTTTGTCATATAAATGGAGGTGTTGGGGTATCAGTCGAAGGAGAAGCATAAGAACAATCAAACTCTGCCCATTTCACTTTCCCCCCTTGCCCCAAGAATTTGCAGCCACATTGCGAGTTTTGAGCCAGAATTCCCTATTCTTGCCTTTTTCCTCATTCATAAGATTATGCCTTTTCCATAGAGAGAATTGTGAGAGGAGAAAGATAATTGGAAGCGTAGTTGGAGCTTGGTGAAGAGGATCCTAGACTAGGTTCAAGGAGCAATCACCAATCTCATTGTAAGTAACTTTGTGAGATTAATAAAAATGAATACTTTTTCTGTCCCAGATATGATGTGTTCAATATTTATGTTTGATTTATATTTAATTATGACATCTAACCCACTAATTCATATATAAGATGCATGTTTGTAGTTATTTGTTTGTCTATTTATGAATACAGGTTGGTCTTGGGAGGATATTTGTAGTCGAGGAACAACCGAACGTGAAAGGATCAACACCAGACACGGAGTTTAAGGTAGAGTTACCAGATATTTTTACCTTGTATTTTATTCATGAATGTGGGGTTTATTTGGGGTAGTTGTTAAAAAGTAGGAGACTTTAGATGGTTAGCTATGCTTACATTTTGAACCCTAGTGTAGTCCATAGAGGGGTTTTCGCGCTATAGCACCATGGAGGAGGAGAAGAATTCAACTTTTGAAAGCAAAGTTACTTTGGAGAAATTATTCACCTCATATTGAGTCTGCAACCCTTTGTCCTTTAAAGTCTGAACACATTGTTCATCCTTGATGATTGTACTGGGGAAGCCTCTAGGGTTTTAGGGGATAGTTTATGGGTGTTCTAATTGGTTTTGATTACCTTTTTGAGTTTTCTATAAGTTGCTGTGTCTTTAAGGGATTCTGGTCTGCCATACCAGTACTCCCTGCCTTGTCAACCTTGACTATAAGTTTTATTTTCTGAGAAGTTATAGAGGTGTACGTGGCCTGTAGTGGTTCTGCACATGTACATACATGCCCTAGCTTTAGACAACCCGTGTACATATGTAGGCTGCTTAATCGTTAGTGGCATGCTTGTGTCAAGAAGCTTTTTCCTTAAGAAGGGGCAGTCAACCTCTTCTCTGATTGAATTCTGACTTCTCATGGGTTTCTTGATTTAGTACTAGTCTCTATAGTTATTGTATTTATCTTGGGTTTGATGTAAGTTTGTTTGTCTTTTTAAAAAAAGATTTCTTGTGTTTCCTAGCTTTATTTCAACTTTTTTTTAGCTTGGGGGGGCCATGAATCGTGTATTCATCAGTTTCTTTTAGAATCTTTTGTTACTTCTTCTTTGATTGGAAGAAAATATAAAAAAAAACTTACCTTGTTAGGTCTCTTTCTTTCTTGGCATTTTCTTTGCATTTTTATTTGAAAAAGAAAAAGAAATTAGCATAGCATTGTGTTTTCTTCTAATTTTAAAATCATTTCAAAAGAAAATTAAGAAAGATAATCCTTCTTTGCTAGTGTTCTTATAAGTTTCATTTTTTGCAAGAGTCTTAACAACATCAGTTGCACTACTGCACCCCTTTTGAGTGAATCAAGCCTTAAAAAGAACGCTAATCTAAAATTAATTAGACTTTTATGTTTGTAGGGTCAACCAACTAGTTTAAGGTTAGGGCCTTGAATTAGGTTGGAGAGGAAACTCTTCAAGGCTGTTAAATCAAACATTGGATTCTGAGTTAGGGAGTGTTAAAGTTCAGTAAACGTGAAAGTTATCCAAGACCCCCCTCTAACATAGGGTCTAAACATGAGGTCGCATGTGGAAAGGTAGCGGAGATAACCCCTCCAAAGCCGGACCAAGTGTAGTGGGGAACGCATATTGAGGACTTGTCGTGGGACACTGTTGGTCGCATTTTCCATGGAGCTTCATGGATCTCAAATCCATTCGAGGTCCTCAGTTGTCTTCCAGACCACTTTCTTCTGATACCCTCCGTAGGTTTCAGGCTTAGTTACCCTTCTCATTGCGGTCCACCCGACTGTCGACTATACCCGCCTGGTGATTGTTTGCGAGTTGTAAACCCAGTTGCCTTTAATTTAGGGACTTACACATGTGACTACGAGGGTATATCGCAGTACCTAGGGTAGACATCAGGACACGCTTTGTAGAGTATACTCGGAGGGTGCTTCCTATTGGATTTACTTCACACACACCTAGGATTTATTTTTCCTAAGGTTATTCCTTGTTTATTAGTTATAATTAGTCATTATTCAGTCTCCTATATTTTAGGAGAGAATATTCCACCTGGAGAATATTCTCTTTCAATTGACACTTGAGTTTGACTAGTTGAGTTGAGTTTAGATGTTGCATTGGTTTTGTCACCATGCAACATTGGGATCATCACCAACTCACTACTCTTTGCTTAGTCAGTTAATTGAAGACTAGTTGACTAGTTAACTCAACTAGGTGGAAATTCACTCCCGTAACTGCCTGAGAGACTAGACTAGGTGACCGTTTACTCTTGTAACTACTGGTGTGTGTCTAGATCAATCTAGACCACCACTATGGCTCATTAGTTACTCATTTATTCTATATATATTGTAAATTATTCACTCTTTGAGTGTGGAATACGGTTAATGAGAATTCTTCCATTCTTTCTATCTTGCTTCTTCTTTCTCAATTTATATCTGCAAACGTGTGTAGTATTTTATAGCTAGATCTATTCTGTGCAGTTTCAACACATTTACATGGTATCAGAGCTGATGGATTGCTAAGCAAAAGATACACCAAATTGTTTGCAGGTACAAAAGATTGAAGAGAGTAAAAAGATGGATTATTCGTCGGAAATACTTCTCACGCCTCATAACTATTTGGAATGGAAGCCAAAAATTGTGCTTCATCTTAGATGCAGAGGCTTGTACCAAATAACCATGGAAATGGAAGTAGATCCTGATTCTGTCGATGAGAAAAATGATTTTCTCAATAGACAAGATATGGCCATAGGAACTATCAGCATGTCTGTTTCTCCCGAACTTTTCCATCAAGTATTTGAAGAATCACAAGGATTAACTCCAAATGAATTATGGACCAGATTGGAGGTTCTATTTGGGAATAAATAATATTGTGAATATTTCATGCAGGAGGTTGAACAGATAGAGACAGAAGAGAAGCCATCACAAGATCAAGTCTCTTATTATGACGAGTCTTCTACAAACGTTTTTGCAGAAATTAGTATTCCAATAATTGAAGATGACGTCTACTCCATTTCATATTTATTTTCTGAAATTCATGTGGAAGATATATGGCATGCATCTCAGGAGTCACATGCAGACACTGTTGTATGCACCATGCATGCATCTCAGGAGACAAAAAGGGAGCCACGCACATCAGACGCCATTATGATATTTTTTGAGAAAAAAATGCAGAAACAAATTGGATATTTGAATTCCTCTCGGGAAAATATCTAATTTAAAAAAAAAAATCATACGAAACGGAGTCTGGGAACTGAAGTTATGATCGTTTCAAAATCAACAAAATTTCACCGTTTTTCCAGAAACGACTGTACGGTTTTCAAAATTTCATCCAAAATTTATTTGGATATTATTCATTACAAGAAGATAAAATGGATATGTGTGGAAATATCAACGATGCATATAATTCATCAGATCTTTGCAGACATCTACATCTTCAATGAGCACAAACTTGCACAGTTGCAAGGTCTTCTTGGAGTGAAGGACAAGGTTGCTTAGCAATTGTTTTTTGTTCCTTCTCATTTTATTTTTTTATGCATTGTAATTTGAGGGGGGGGGTTTCCCATGAGGTTTTCCCTCTTTCCTCGTTTAATTCAGTGTATCTTTTGTATTTGGGTACCTAACATGGCCTCGTAGCCGGGACCCATTCTTTATTTTCACCATAGTGATGTTCAGGGGGGGTGTTGGAGTTACTTCACACACACCTAGGATTTATTTTTCCTAAGGTTATTCCTTGTTTATTAGTCATAATTAGTCATTATCCAGTCTCCTATATTTTAGGAGAGAATATTCCACCTGGAGAATATTATCTTTCAGTTGACACTTCAGTTTGACTAGTTGAGTTGAGTTTAGATGTTGCATTGGTTTTGTCACCATGCAACATTGGGATCATCACCAACTCACTACTCTTTGTTTAGTTAGTTAACTGAAGACTAGTTAACTAGTTAACTCAACTAGGTGGCAGTTCACTCTCGTAACTGCTTGA
>ML864136.1:16525-29375 GCA_009831015.1 Picea engelmannii | reverse complement strand
CTTGCACATAAGCTTCATTATTGGACTTCAGATAGAAGAGTATGATTATTTTCCTTATGTGACAATATAATCCAACCAACTACTTCATGATTATATATGAACTCTTGAGAGAAATTTTGAAATGAATTTGTTTTTAAACTTTGTAGTATACTTGTACAATTTGCTCTTGTTTCTACATGTGGTAGTGACAATGGATCCTCTATCACTCTTCATACAAAATAGGAGAAAAGTGGGAATTAATGAGGTCTTTCAATAACTCCCACTTAGTGACTAGTTGATCATTCTCTAGTCATAGTTTCTTTGTATATTTTCCCCATTAATTTTAGTTATCTACTTCTAGATTCATTTGGATAAATTGTATTTTCTACTCTTCACTTAATTTATAGAAAGTAAACTGAATATCCATTTGTTGCAACCAATGGTTCAACTTAACAAAATTGACCTCACCTTCATAAGGCTTGATATCAACTCTAGCTTCCACTTTGAAAAAAGAATGAGAAGATGTGTTGCAAGATCAACCGTTCGTTCTCTATCTCTTCTTTGTCTCCATGCTTTTCATTAGTGTCAAGTTTCTCATATAGTTGGACCACTCCTTAAGGGGTCCAAACTTTCCCTTTAGAGAGGTCATACATGTTGTCATTCTCCTAGAAGTGTACGATACTTGATATTATATCTTTGTAAATGTTGTCTTCGATTCATCATTTGATATATATCCATGCTGATTTTCCATGTCTTTGGCTTGAGGTTCCTTCCTTGCCTTCCTTATGCTAGTCTCCAAATCCAAAGGGTATAATTCTCTAATTGTTTTAGACCTCCCAAGTTTGGTGAGCACATACTGCAACTATTCCACCAAAACCCCACTACTTTGATGCTTATATGATCTGTAAACTACCTTATATATTCCAATGGAAAATTCATCACAACACAACTTTAATATACCACTACAACTCTAGTAAGGCTTTAGTCTATTGTGTAATGACTACTTATGACTTGCCTATTATATTAGAAGTAGATTGCTTGAATTAATAACATTAATTGAGAAATAATAATATATATAGTAGTAAAATCACACCACAAAACACTATGGACACACGATTTGCCTTGGAGAAATCCATGAGGGAAAAAATCCTTCCAAAAATAAGGATCGTTTCTTGCTCTCATGATTCTCAAATTTAAAATGCAAAATATAGAGAAAAATTGACTCACTATGGAGAAACTGGAGACAATGGCTTGTTGTGCGATTCTATAGACTCTAATTCTTTCTTTTCTTTGTTCTATTATCCTACTCTTTTTCCTTGGTAAGTTACAGAAAATAAAATTACTACCATAGGAATGAAACCCCCTTCTCTCCATGTCGCTAGGGTTTTATCACCTCCTCTTAATTGTTATGGAGGATGTTTTGGATCCTTTCTTCCTAGCTAGAGTAATAATTTGGTATTAGAATCTTCTTTATAGCCATATGTGGGTAGCTCCACATGTGTGACTAATGAGAACTATTGTAGCTTCCACATAATGTTTGTAGTGGTCAAAGCAAGGATACACTTTTTGAGGGTCCGAGTTTCTAATATGAACTCCATTTTTAGACTTTATAGCGCATTGGAAAGATCTCAATAAATTCAACAATGTATAAATGGAATATTCCCATTTTATAAGGGTTTGCCTTCCAAAACACTATTTAGGGCCCCAAAATATATAATTTTCCATTTTGACCTTTCTTAGTAGAATTTTAGAACGATCTTGAAAATGGTCTCAGTTACAAGGCCATCCTCCATAAAGCAGTAAGAAAGAGAAGAAATGCTATAATGATCCATTCTAGATCAATAACAGTGAATCATCTTGCATAGTTTGATAACAATATATTATGTTACAAGGTACACTAAAAGTTAGTTAGCGCAACACGATGTTGCAACCCATTTGCACACAATGAATATGATCTTGCTAACACTTTTACATAATTTATGCAAAGGCATCTATAGGTGCCATAGTAGAATAATGCAATGTGCACTAGTGCAACTGAAAAACTAGTAGGATTTTGCATGAAATTTCAACAGGAATAATGGATCATTAGATTTCTTAGTTGATATTTTTTGGTTGCTTCATGTTGTTTTTATGTTATAGAATTTATCTATTGATAAATTCATAGTTTTTTTTTAAAAGGAAATAATCTAACCCCACCCTCACACACTTAAGCAAAGAATGGGGGTGTTGGTAGTAGGCCAACTTTTGTGGTCTCTTGTCTTATTCCCCATAATTTTTGGATGGAAGGAGGATCGACTACTAAAACAACTCAATGAGATTTGATCTCAAGACCCTCTATGGAATTATCACAAGAGTATCTACTAGTCAAGCTAACCCTCGAGGCTATTCAAAATTGATTTTGTTGCTCAATCAATCAATTTTTTTTTTGTGTATGGATTTGTTTGAATTTTTTAAGCTCATAAGTTGTGCCACAATATTAAGACTATGTACGATGGAATAATCCTTTTATAATTTATATTATGGTTGCAAATTATGTAAGCACACTCCCTTGTTTGGATCAAATTGATATTAGAGAATTGTTTTGCACATAATTACAAATTTTTGTGCACAACTTATGGTAAAGACTTGCTCTCAAATAAAGAAGGTGGTGGAGGACAAATGGTAGAGGTGACCGCTCAATGTAGGAATTGCCAATCTCAATGGAAAAATGGGGAATTTGAATGAACAAATGGCCCATGACACTTAGATTCTACAATATATGATAGTTTTTATCTTGGCACATGTTGGTATTCTTCTTAAAATATCTATGAATAATCCCATCCAAATGTATAATAATAATTACAATCTGTCGCCATTATCAAATTTGTGATATTTTCTCAAAGAGGAGACCAAGGTGGATTTTTTTCCCTATAACAATTAGATGGACAATTTTTTGAATTGATCATTGGATGAGGCAACTCAATTTTTGTTCTGAGGTGCACTTATATATAAACGAAGATAAGGCTTGCTTCATCAAACTAAGACTTTATATAGACGTTTTTCGTTGGTGGAAGAACTTATGTCAATGTAGACAAACATTAAATTCTAATAAGGACATGATATGGTATGAGATTACAAATATTGTCAAGGACAAGATTTATGCCATCAACTATTGGTAGGAGTAACAACAACAATGGAAACCCCTGTGGTAGAAGTCAAATTAATTGGTAGATGCCTATATTCAAGAATCAAACAAACATTGTTCAACTCAAAGTGATTGATGAAGAAACAAAGTTAGTAACCAAGTTCATTGGAAAACTTATCACCTTTATTCAAAAGAAGCTTGATATCTTTGGCATTCTCACTCTAGATGATACCCACCACAGATTAAGTAGAGGTGACAAGCAGTTACACCCATCACAAAATAGAGGTGATAATCAATTAGATGAATCAAAACAACATTGTTGGCTCTAATTATACTATAGGAAATATGACAATCATTATGGATGATGCAACACATAATCAACCTTTCAATGAGACTACATATTATAATATTGAATCCATTTTTTTGTAGGAAGGATAGAGAATCATTCTAAATAAATTTGATTTGTGTAATTAATGTATGCATAAAGGGCACTTGAAATATGATTTTGGAGGCTTAACTTGGAAAGCACTAGAAGTCTTATAAATAGAGGAGGGGAAAAAAGTTATCATTACCCGGATTTGTAATGAAAAATATTTCTTCGATGTTAATTGTAATGGATCTAGACTCCATGGTGAGCCACATTACTATGTTAATTGTAATGGATCTAGACTCCATGCTGAGCCACATTACTACATTTCTAGCTCTGTACACATTGTACATTTCAAAATTATTTCAACCCGACTCATATTTTCCATAAATTAACAACTTGGATATCATTAATTATATAATTACACATTTCTAGCCTTACCATAGGCTAACATTTACACATATTCTTCTTTGATACCATAATGTAATGTACCCAACCACCCTTGTAGACCCAATCTTTGATACCAATATGTAACATACCCAATCACCCTTGTGCATGTTGGGATGACGAGGTATTGGAAAATTTGTCAAATTTCCCACAATTTCACCTTAAACCATAAATCTAATAACGCCTGCATATGGTACAATTATGCATGCCTAATAACATGCAATCCCATGCATAATTCATTTAACATTTAGAAACATAATTATGCACAACTATCCTATAAACATACAACAATTATACACACAATTATAACAATAAAGTAACACATATAAAGAACACTTATCTTTTATGAAATCACCAACTGGATGTAGACCTCAGATGTTCCACCTAGCCATAGACATTGCTACTTTAGCTCTCTCATAAACAAGTCAACCTTGAGATGGGGTTACACCTCCACCATGTTTTAGGCTACCTAAGTCAACTAGGTCTACAATCAATACAAAAAGTTTCAAGGCCAATGTACCAAACTCATATAGCAATTCCAACCAATAGAATCCCATTCCCCTCAACCTACACAACCCAAGGAAGTGTACCCCTTTCTCTACACCACAATGCGTCAGGCTGTTCCACTTGCCTTCCATGGATCCAACATAGGATGGACAAGAATTCTCAGAGCTATGGCTCTAGGAAATCGAACTGCAATAATTGAGTCTCCAAGCACCCTCCAGACCTCACATACTGGGAAATCCTACCCACACAATTCTCCCTTGAGGTCTCTATCCTTCCCCAAGGAAACCCAAGGATATGTGTCCACCCAAATCCTCTTAGGATTCACAATATTCACAAGGAAACAAGGTCCCTGAATTTCCTAATATTACACCCCACATACTAGAGCAAGAATGTTAAAGAACAATTATCAGAGCGATGGCTTTTCAACTAGAACATAACTTTAAATATGCATGTCTCTCTCTTGACAAATGGAACTGAAGGACCACATTCCCCTCACTTAAGAACGCATTCCCCTTATTTTGGAACTTAGGATAAAACTCATTAAGTTATGACACAGGACTTAGGAATATTATATTATTTCTTTGGATTATCCCATTTCCTTAAGTGTTTAGCGCCCTTTCCCTCTTGTAGAGTCTTGGCACCCCATACTCTTTTTTCTGACTTGGTCTTCAACAATGATGTATTTTATTAATCTAATTGTATGTACAAATTACATTACATGCTCTCCGACCTAAAAGAATTACGTGCACTCTGGCCCAAAATCACATATAGGTTCTCTAACCCAAAATTACATTGGCTCACCAGCCTATGTATCACATGTACATATACATTTAAAAATTTGGGAATCACAACTGTGGTATTACTTTTCCCTCCCCCTTATTTTTATATTGTCCTCGATACATATATATACAAATGTACATTCATATTTCTTTAAAAATCTACAAAAAACTATGGGTACTCCTCCCACATGGCCTCCTCGTGTTCTCACATGGTGTCCTCAGGACCATAGCATGTCCATTAAACCTTAAATATAGTGATGGATCACTTCCTGATCACCTTCATCTTCCTATCCAATATGTGAACTAACTGGATGTGGAAGTCTCCTTCATGCTCCAACCGGATCATAGTCCAATCAATCACATGGTTAGGATCAGACACATAATTCTTCAACAAAGTCATATGAAATATATTATGAATTCACATGGATGCAAGTAATGCAAGCATGTATTCAGATAGGCCTATCGTATATAGGATTTTAAATAGCCCACGATATCTTGTTGCTAATTTTGGGAAACTCCCCAATTTTAGTGAGCTCTTTTTACCCTTCACTTTTAGGAATACATTCTCCCCCACTTTGAATTCCTTGTGAGTTCTGCCTTTGTCTGCGTAGATCTTCTGCTTGTCTTGTGAAACCTTTAAATTCTATTTGATCTTGGTCATTTTTTCTTCCATATCCTTGAAAACCTTTGGCCCAATAATCATTTTATCTGCTAGGTTGTCCCAACTCACTGGCGTGTTACATTTTCTTCCATACAATGCTTCAAATGGGCTCATCTTGATAGATTATGTTAGTATCCAGATACTAAATTTTCAAGCCTGAGTCACGAGGAGATTCAGTCCTACACCATGAGGAACCTAAATCTTTTGGAGAGGACTTTGTGAAAAGGGATAAAAGTATGCAATACATAATCCAAAGGATGACCCATTACGATTGACAAATATATTGAAGGAGATAGGACTACATACAATATATATGGAGTTGATTGGACCGTTGATACAGGTGGAGGGAAAGTCATGACAATGATAATTAAAGATATAGTAAATGACAATCATGTCATCATCTTGAAGGATCTTGTATTGCTTGGACCTGAACTAATTAGGGAAGAAGAAAAGGATTTTACACAGTATTCGAAAGAACTGAAGAAAAAATCAAATGCAGAGGAAGTTTTGAAGGGTTCAAGATTTATAGGGAGTGGGTTGGATTTGGAAATCTTAAGTGACAACAAGATTTTGTTATGGAACGATCTAGGAATTCCATACGAGAGTAGGGTGAAGAAAATTAGAAGGTGTGTGAAACAAAATAATAGCCAGGTGAGAGTGGTGGGAGGGGAGGATGTAATGTTGGGGTAGGTCCTAGAATATAATCAAAAGGACTTAAATGGGAAATTTAATGGGTGAAAAGTCTCAAAAGGAACTCTAAATGACTGGTTATGGAAGTTTTGGTGTCCAGTCCTAGGTTATGGACCAAAATTTCACCTCTTAGTAATATGTTGTCTAGGGTTTTTGTTCTATTCAAAAGAATATGCAAACAAAATACTAGTGGTACTAGAGGTCAATGTTGTTTTCATTATGGAGGTGGTTAATTTGATTTAACACAAGGTAAGAAGCCTCTACAAAGTACCTGATATGGGTAAAGTTACTTGGTCTCCCCATAGAACTATGGATATAAAATACAATAAGGGATTTAGGAGATAGTCTTGGTATAACTATTGACATTCATGAATCCTATAAATATCATCTTTATAGGATTGTTGCTCAAATTCTAGTTGGGATAGATTTAAGAGAATGACTCTTAAAGAGCCTAGATATTGCCATGGGAAAGATAGTACATAATCAAATGCGGCATATGTCAATATCCCATTCAGATGTGCAAGGTGTCATATTTATGGGAATGTTATGGAGGATAGCATACAAACCTTTATCTAAAAAGTGTGGAAAAAAAATTTGTCTGAAGGGAAAGGGGAATTAATGGCACGACAAAGGCATCTTCTAGTGGAGTGGAATAAAAGGGTTATTCTCAA
The DNA here is from genome assembly GCA_009831015.1 of Picea engelmannii. Lineage (NCBI taxonomy): Eukaryota > Viridiplantae > Streptophyta > Pinopsida > Pinales > Pinaceae > Picea > Picea engelmannii. The sequence continues at coordinate 22,150 of ML864136.1, read as the reverse complement.
TATGTTGAAGACCCAATCCTTTTTCCGAGGAAATGTGCTCACAAAAAACTCTCTGAATACTTCCCCATGTTCCATGGATGGTAAGCAAGGTAAACCACCGGCCCTGATTACGTGGCCTCACCCCAGGGGAATCAAGAGAGTCGAATGCATGACCAACAACAAGCATGAAAAACTCACGTCTGGCTCTATACCAATTAAGCTAACCCTTGGGGCTTTGAAAACCCAATCCTAATAAAGGTAACCTATGATAATTGAACAAACATTAATGTTTCTAAATCTTGTATGGAGCTAGAGGGAGGAATAAAAAATGAGATTCAATAATTGTAGTATACCTAGGGAGGTAATATGGGGTACCTAGGGAGGTACCCAAGAAAAATAATATGTATGGAGGCCAATTATAGTAAATAAGGCCCATGTAATAGTGTGAACGTAATAAAGGTAAGAAGGCTTTCTATAAGGTTCTACCTACTAGAATATTCCTTCTCTAGAATGTTCCTAGGGGTTAGAAAGTGCTATAAAAAGAAGTGTAAACAATGTATTGAAGCATAGTGAAAAATATTCTAATTGATGAGCAAGCAAGTATTCCTTCCATAATGAATAATATATGGTGTTACCCTACCTCAAGGGTTTTGACTATTTCTTGTGTTCAATATTTTGGTGAATGATTTGAGTTTATTTATGAAGTTATATTTTCATATTTACAAAGGAACATAATATTTGGTATCAAAGCTCTTTCTTTGGCCAAAGAAAGGAAGAATGTTTTGGTTCTTTTTGTAGATTTTTTCTAGAAAAAAAAGGGGGCGGTGCAGTTCATAGGATTCACAATATTCACAAGGAAACAAGGTTCCTGAATTTCCTAATATTACACCCCACATACTAGAGCAAGAATGTTAAAGAACAATTATCAGAGCGATGTCTTTTCAACTAGAACATAACTTTAAATATGCATGTCTCTCTCTTGACAAATGGAACTGAAGGACCACATTCCCCTCACTTAAGAACACATTCCCCTTATTTTGGAACTTAGGATAAAACTCATTAAGTTATGACACAGGACTTAGGAATATTATATTATTTCTTTGGATTATCCCATTTCCTTAAGCGTTTAGCGCCCTTTCCCTCTTGTAGAGTCCTAGCACCCCATACTCTTTTTTCTGACTTGGTCTTCAACAATGATGTATTTTATTAATCTAATTGTATGTACAAATTACGTTACATGCTCTCCGACCTAAAAGAATTACGTGCACTCTGGCCCAAAATCACATATAGGTTCTCTAACCCAAAATTACACTGGCTCACCAGCCTATATATCACATGTACACATACATTTAAAAATTTGGGAATCACAACTGTGGTATTACTTTCCCCTCCCCCTTATTTTTATATTGTCCTAGATACATATATATACAAATGTACATTTATATTTCTTTAAAAATCTACAAAAAACTATGGGTACTCCTCCCACATGGCCTCCTCGTGTTCTCACATGGTGTCCTCAGGACCATAGCATGTCCATTAAACCTTAAATACAGTGATGGATCACTTCCTGATCACCTTGATCTTCCTATCCAATATGTGAATTAACTGGATGTGGAAGTCTCCTTCATTATCCAACCAGATCACAGTCCAATCAATCACATGGTTAGGATCAGACACATAATTCTTCAACAAAGTCATATGAAATATATTATGAATTCACATGGATGCAAGTAATGCAAGCATGTATTCAGTTAGGCCTATCGTATATAGGATTTTAAATAGCCCACAATATCTTGTTGCTAATTTTGGGAAACTCCCCAATTTCAGTGAGCTCTTTTTACCCTTCACTTTTAGGAATACATTCTCCCCCACTTTGAATTCTTTGTGAGTTCTACCTTTGTCTGCATAGATCTTCTGCTTGTCTTGTGAAACCTTTAAATTCTATTTGATCTTGGTCATTTGTTCTTCCATATCCTTGAAAACCTTTGGCCCAATAATCATTTTATCTGCTAGGTTGTCCCAACTCACTGGCGTGTTACATTTTCTTCCATACAATGCTTCAAATGGGCTCATCTTGATAGATTATGTTAGTATCCAGATACTAAATTTTCAATTTTATCCTTATTGCAGGAATGGGGTTATTCCCGTAGCACCGAGAAGTGTTGTTCCTGAGCACCGATATTGCATATGCCAGAAATAGTGCTGAGCTTTTAACTTGCCTCGTTGGAGAGAGCAAAAGTTATTGGTCGGGAGCCAATCTCCAACACCTGCAATCAAAACACATATCAATATTAGCACAATCGTTGAGATTTCATTTGCTCATATTCATGGTTCCTTAGCAGAGATGTCTCAAGATACGATGGCCCAAAAATAAATAAAAGGAGCCTACGAACTATCAAAATTCTATGTTCATTGCATTGATAATATTATTGCTTTTAAGTTACTATAAAGTTTTTATCTTTTTAATATATGGAATAAAAATGCATTTCTGCCATAAGAACAATAGCATTGAAAGAGAACGCCAATTGGTAAGGTTACCACAGGTGTCAAAGGGTTTGATCACAAAGAATCCAAGTGTTAAGGTAAAAGGGCAGCGCAACTAGATATTCATCTCGCTGTGTATTTGATTAATTTCTTTATTCACACATCGAAAGCACCTAGACTAAGCCACGAGGAGAGAGCCCATCAGGATTTAGTTTTGCACATTCTGCCAAGTTAAAAGGAAGATTCGATGGGGAAAAAGATAATTGTCAAATCTAGGCAGCACAACATGGAGGGAACCCACGATTAAATGTAACTTCAAGACAACTATGATGAAACGCCCGAGATTTCTAGATGCAGAGAGCTACTGTTATAGGTGCCAGGAGGCAACATTAGTGTTTGTTCTCAGTATTGGAATTGAAGGAGGGTTAATGCCAAGTGTGTCCACATGATGCTTTCAAATCTTGGTTTTGTTTGGCCCCATCATATGGGCTCTCATTTGCAGTGACAACATTTATTTTGAGGCCTTCATAAACCTATAAAATGTATGATCAAATGGGAATTACAAAGAGGATGCTTGAGGATATAGAGCCAAAATTCAAAAACCAAATACACAGGCTCGTAGCTTCATGGAGATCTATGTGTTTGCATTCATACCAGTTGGTAGAAAAACAGGGGAACATTCAGGTATACCATCCAAGTGCCAAATAAAAGGCCTCAGATTTATTATGGTGTTATATCTTATGGTTTTTTGGTTACATCATTACACAATGCATCGAGATTTTGGATATATTGTTGTGTATAATAATGATAGCAACGCCCATTTTCCATTTGCATGTGAAATGCAAATAGATCTTAGTGGATATGTTAAGGTGGAACACATAACTTCTAGGCATCAAAGTGACAACAAGATCATTAAATCTTCTACAGTGGATACTTGAAGCAAGGCTCACACCAAATCACTATCAAATACTGCTAACAACACAAGTGTCTAAAAGTCAAGCACAAATGCTACAAAACCATAGTTTGCAGTTAGGAGCTGATTGTCAATACCCAATTCCATCAAGCAATCAAGAGAAATAATGTGAAATCCACACAACCAAGTCCAAGCATTAAAATAATATAAATATGGAGATAAATTTATAGTTAAAGTCATTAGAGCTCTCAGGTTTGGAGATGCCAAAGAGATGGAACCATGCATTGGATTAATGTTCAACGGGTGGCAGAGGATTTCAAGTGCACACTCGACAACAGACGAGGAATATCAGTTACCATCCTTTCAAGTCATTTGCCAACTAATTGATAAGTCAACAACAAATTCCATACTCTTAGGCATTGGGTTAGTAATCAACAGGGCATATCCTAGATTTTGTTGACATTGGTGGAAGAGTTTTTTCGGGACATCGAGCTAATTCCATATTTCCAGTAAAAAGATCAACGATGACATAGATATATTCCATATTTTTATGGATTTCATTGCCAGTTACATATTTGAAAAGGATAGTTGAACATCTAGCAACAGAGGTTCCACATATTAAGCAGGGAATCATTCTAAATTCAGGGGGATTTAATTCCAGCCTTGACAATTCGAGAGAGAATGCAACAGTTTTGAGATATTCTTTTAGTATGGAGATAGGATTTGATGCCTAAATGTTAGAGATAACTTTGATTGTAATTTTATATATTTCATGTTTTGTAGGAGAGAGAGGAGGAGGCCCGAGAGGGTAAGGCTTGAGAAGACATTGATGAAATAATATCCAGTCTGAGTTATTGAAGCCTGAGGGCATTTTATTTCTGTGATCGCTTATGACATTGGAGATTTATGACATTTGTTTTATCAGATCGTGATTTCTCTTGTCTAAACACTGTTTTTCCATCTTCCTTGTTTTACATTCTGTTTTTCGTCTTACTTGAACAAATTGCAGACATTGAGAATCAATGGTTGCTCATGGATGATTGATTTCCTAGCGGTAAAGATTTTTCTATGACTACCTATTATTTGTGTGTTTTGTTTCAAGTATTGTTTCATCCATTTGACAAAGAGAATCTTGGTTTGATGGGTGCTCTACTTTTTGTTTATTCCCTATTCTTCTACCCATTTTCATATAAACGTCTTATTTGATATACAATTTGATTGCCTTCGATTAACAGGGTGTTTACTTGACTCCGTGCCCAATGGTATTTTTACTGATCTGTATTTAGCCTATTTCTCTTATTCTTTCTATTTCCATCTACCTGATCCACCTTCTTTCAAAACCCTAAACACATCCTTATTTATAAAATCATTGCAATAACTGAAGATGTGCTAGGCTTGACCCTATAGCAGTCTAGGGGCAACTTCTAGCACTAACAGATTCATGATACCCATTTTTATATGCAAACTCAACCACATGAAGGTAGTCTTCCCACCTAGAAGGCTTGTCCATAACAAACATCCTCAATATATATTCAATCACCTTATTGATCCTCCTGGTATACTAATATGATTCTAGGTGATATGTTGTACTAAAATTTAAATTTTTCCCAAATCCTTAAATCAATCCTTTCCAAAAATTTGAAGTGAATATGGGATCTTGGTTGGATACTATTGCCTTAGGCACACCATGTCACTTGGAAATTTCCTTCATGTAAATATCTACATTGTTGGTTTCCTTGTGTGTTAGCTTCACTGGAATAAAATGTGCAACATTTGTAATCTTGATGACCACTACCATGATGGAATTACGTTGCTTTGTTGTTCCGAGAATCTTGGAAATGAAATCTATGGTAACTACTTCCCATTTCCACTTAGGGATTGGAAATGGATGTAGAAATCATGCTAGATGTTTGTTCTCAACCTTTACCTTCCGACATTCCATGCATATGGCTATGTAATTAACCACATATTTCTTCATACTAGGCCAAAAGTGTTGGCTTCTCAATGTTGCAATTGTTTTCTAGTACCTTGGATGTCTAGCATATGTTACATAATGCATCTCATTCAACATTAAATTTCTCAACTCTTGAGAATTAGGAACATAAACTTTGTTCATGTACAAGATAATCCCATCCTCTTCCAACCTGTAATCTTTAATTTTAGTTGTATATTATATTGTTGTACACCTTCTTTAACTTGCAAATAATGTTGGTTTGATACTATAACTTCCAAATTTCTTCTTTTTAAAT
>ML864136.1:0-11856 GCA_009831015.1 Picea engelmannii | reverse complement strand
AAGGCAACCCTCTTTTATGAGGGAAATGTATTGCGGCTATGCATCATTTTGCGAATATTATATTTCGAGAGAGGATATTGTGAGAGAAAGAAGAGGAAGTTACAACGGGTGTGCTGTAGGTTGTATCCCTTCATTTGCTGGATAATGAAAAGGAAGGACCTGCCAATTTCTCTGGTGGATGTAGCCCACACTAGGTGAACCACGTATATTTGTGTCTTTATTGTATTGTGTATCTTCTATGTTTTATTTATGCATTTTATTTTATTTTATTGTTTCACGATCCTGTTTTTCTAACAACTGGTATCAGAGAAAAAGGAAACTTGCAGGAAAGAGGGTTCTTGGTTCGAGTGGGAGCAATGACGGAAGATGGAAAGTTTAGGGTCGAGAAATTTAACGACCAAAGCTACCAGTTATGGAAGATACAAATGGAAGATTATTTATATCAGAAGGATATATTCCTACCATTTGGTGGAATAACAAAGCCGACGACCATGAAGGACGAAAAATGGGAGGTTCTTGACAGAAAGGCACTAGGAACGATACGGTTGAGCCTGGCAATGTTGATGACTTTCAATATTTAAAAAAAAACAACAACGAAGGAGCTGGTGGATGCATTGGCTAAACTGTATGAAAAACCCTCAACGTCCAATAAGGTATTTCTAATGCAACGATTATTTAATTTGAAGATGTCAGAAGGTGGGTTTGTTGCAGATCATTTAAATGAATTTAATATGGTTACTAATTAACTAAGTTTTGTAAAAGTGGACTTTGATAATGAGGTCAGGGCTCTTCTAATCTTGTGCTCATTTCCAGAAAGATGGAATGGCTTGGTCATGGATGTAAGTAACTATGTCTTTGGTTCAAACACTTTAAAATTTGATGATGTTGTTGGTGTTATCCTTAGCGAGGAAATGCGACAGAAAAGCACAGGTGAGACATCAGGTAATGCGTTAAACATGGAGAACAGGGGAAGACAAAAGGATAGTGGAAAGGGCTAAGGGAACTATGAGAATTATAGGAAGGGCAGATCCAAATCCAGACTGGGAAAGATAGAGTGTTGGAATTGTGGGAAGAAAGGACATCTGAAGAAAGATTGCAGATCTCCAAGGAAATAAAGAGATGGACAACAAGAGAAAAATCAGGAAGCAAATGTAATAGGTGATGTGTTACAAGATGCTTTGATTCTTTCTATAGATAATATTTCTGAGCCTTGGGTAATAGATTCATGGGATTCATTTCATGCCACACCCCATAGGAAAATTTTTATAGATTATGTTCAAGGTGATTTTGGACAGGTTCATTTGGGTGATGATGCACCATGCAAAATTGTTGGAATGGGAAAGGTAAAAATAAAGCAAAGGAATGGAAACCAGTGGTTTTTGAAAGAGGTAACACATGTTCTAGATCTAAGGAAAAATCTAATTTCAATAACGAAGTTGGCAAGTGAATGTTGTATATCCATATTTACAGATAAGGTGTGGAAGGTCACCAAAGGATCACTGGTGATAGCAAAATGAGAGAAGGTAGGTACACTGTATTTATGTACTGGTAATACTGACTCTTCTATCTCTTTAGCTTCTACAAGAGTGAATACAACATTGTGGCATCATAGGCTTGGAAACATGAGTGAGAAGGGGATGCAGATACTTCACAAAAGAAATTTATTTCCAGATCTTAAACAAATTGATTTGGATTTTTGTGAGCATTGTGTTTATGAAAAACATAAGAGAGTCAAATTTCTTAGAGTTGGAAAATAAAATAAGAGTGAAAGGTTAGAGCTTGTGCATACAGATGTATGGGGACCAACTCAAGTATCATCTCTTGGTGGATCTCTTCATTATGTTACATTTATTGATAATGCAACTAGAAAAACTTGGGTTTATTGCATTTGACAAAAAACTGATGTTTTTGATACTTTTAAGAAATGGAAAGATTTGGTTGAGAATGAGACAGGAAAAAGGTTGAAGTGTCTCAGATCAGACAATGGAGGTGAATACTGCAGCAAGGCATTTGATTATTATTGTTCAAACCATGAGATTCCTAGAGAGAAGATAGTCTCAGGAACACCACAAGAAAATGGTGTCTCAGAAAGGTTGAACAAGACAATCATGGAGTGTGCAAGGAGTATGAGATTGCATGCAAGGTTGCCTTTACAATTTTGGCCAGATGCTGCAGATAAAGCTATTTGTTTGATAAACAAAGGACCTTCAAGTTCTTTGGATGGTGGTATTCCAGAGGAGGCATGGACAGGTAAAAAGGTAAACTATTCATTTCTGAAGACTTTCGGCTGTGAAACATTTGTCCATATTGATAAAGAAAATAGAACAAAGCTGGAAGCAAAATCCAAGAAGTGTACCTTTATTAGATATCATGTTAATGATTTTGGTTATTGTTTATGGGATTATGAAAATCACAAAATCATTAGGAGTAGAGATGTCATATTCAATGAGAAGGTCATGTACAAAGATTAGTTCTAGGGAAAGAAATAGAAAAAAGAAAAACCATAATACACAGTGCTTGATGAGATCACTGAAAAATAAATTCCAAAGGTACAAGAAAATCAAAATGTACAACAACAGGAGCAACATGTACCTCAAATTCCTACAAGTGTTGTTAGAAGATCTACCAGGTTAAGTAGACCCCCTGAATAATACTCTCCTTCATTGTATTATTTATTGTTGACTGATTATGGTGAACCAGAATGTTATGAAGAGGCAATGCAGGTAGACACTAAAAAGAAATGGGAGCAAGACATGAAATATGAAATGGATTCCTTGGTAAATAACCATACTTTTGACTTGGTTCAGTTGCCTACAGGAAAAAGAGCATTACAAAATAAATGGGTTTACAAGCTGAAGGAAGAATATGGAGGTAAAAAGCGGTATAAGGCTAGACTTGTTGTAAAGTGGTTTGCACAAAAGAAAGGTATAGATTTTGATGAAATATTTTTTCTTGTTGTTAAGATGACTTCAATTAGTACTATTTTAAGTCTTGTGGCATTAGAAGATTTGCATATTGAATAGTGAGATGTAAAAACAATGTTTCTCCATGGGATTTGGATGAAGAGATTTATATACAATAGACACAAGGGTATGAGGTCAAAGGTAAGGAAAATTTGGTATGTAGGTTGAATAAGAGCTTGTATGGCCTAAAGAAATCTCCAAGGCAATGATATTTGAAGTTTGACAGGTTTATGGAAGAACAAGGTTATAGTAGATGTCATTCTGATCACTGTGTTTATTTTAAAAGGCTAGAAAATGGAAGCTATATTATATTGCTATTGTATGTAGATGACATGCTTTTTGCAGGGTCTAATATGCATGATATAAATGTGATCAAGAAGAAATTAGCTAATTCATTTGTGATGAAGGATTTGGGTGCTGCAAAGAAAATCCTTGGTATGAGAATAATAAGAGACATGAAAAGTCACAAATTGACATTTTCTCAGGGTGAGTATATAGAGAAGGTGTTGGAGAGGTTTAGAATGTAGAATGAAAAACTAGTTAGTACACCTTTGGCCAACCATTTCAAATTAACTAAAGAAATGTGTCCAAAAACACATGAGGAGATAGAATACATGTCTAGGGTCCCTTATTCATCAACAATTGTAAAATTGATGTATGCCATGGTTTGCACAAGACCAAATATTGCAAATGCAGTGGGAGTTGTGAGCAGGTATATGAACAATCCAGGTAAAGAATATTGGGAGGCAGTAAAGTGGATTCTCAGGTATTTGAGAGGTACTTCTACTCATGCATTATTTTTTGGAGGTTCAGACACTGTTCTACAGGGATATGTTAATTCGGATATGGCACGTGATAAAGATAACAAGAGGAGAACCACATGGTATGTTTTTACTGTGGGTGGAGCAACAATAAGTTGTATTTCTAAAATGAAAAAGGTTGTTGCACTTTCAACAAAAAAGGCAGAGTATGTTGCTGCTACAGAGGCTAGTAAAGAGATGATTTGGTTACAGAGGTTTATGGAGGAATTGTGAAAGAAGCAAGAGAATAACAGGTTGTACTCTGACAATGAGAGTGCCATTCATCTTGCAAAGAAATCATCCTTCCATTTGAAGACTAAGCATATACAACTCAGGTACCATTTCATACGATCTGTCTTGAAAGATGGACATTTGAAGTTGGAAAAGATACACACTAGCCAGAATCCTGTAGACATGTTAACAAAGGGAGTAACCAGGGAGAAACTACGTTCCTGCTTAGTTTCAGTTGGTCTTCAAGCATGAAGGTGAAGATGAGAATTTTTCCAGGCCCAAGGTGGATCATAGTCAAACAAGTACAACAACGATGGAGTTGTTATGATCAGTCTCCAAGTGGGAGATTGTTGGTTTTGGAGCCTGATTATCTTCCTGATTTAGAGGTATTTGTTTTCAGCCATGTTTATACCCCATGAAGACTGTACAACCCACCACACGTGGGGGTTTCGGGGGGGCTTTCCCCCCCTAGGAGGTCCGGGGGGCTCATCCCCCTCGGCCGGGGCGTTCGGGGGAAAGCGCCCCCCCGAAGGAAAAAATTCCTTGTAAATGTTTATTGTAATTTCATAGTAAATATGGACCGTTCATTATAAGGTCACATATATGACGGTAGAAGTTATGTTAGGGTTTTTTGCCCTAGAAGGCAACCCTCTTTTATGAGGGAAATGTATTGCATCTATGCATCATTTGGCGAATATTTTATTTTGAGAGAGGAGACTGTGAGAGAAAGAAGAGGAAGTTACAACGAGTGTGTTGTAGGTTATATCCCTTCATTTGTTGGATAATAAAAAGGAAGGACTGACAATTTCTCTAGTGGATGTATCCCACATTGGGTGAACCACGTATATCTGCGTCTCTATTGTATTGTGCATATTATGTGTTTTATTTCCACATTTGTTTTATTTTATTGTTCCGCGATCATGTTTTTCTAACACCAACAACCATGCACACAACACCATTAGTACTCTCATGTGTTATAACATCTTTTTCCACATCATATGCATAGATGCACTTCTTGGCCAGAATCTCAAATCCATCTCCCATTGGCAGACAAAAATTCCTCCTTTGAATATTTAAAAAACTCCCTTTAGCCAGTCATACATTACTCTTGATCTGACATAGAGCATATGCAACTTTGTGTATGCCTCGTTCCCTTCAACAACTCGTGTATGCACTCATTTTGCACCAAAAAGAAAATATGTTCATAATGCATCTTTTTGGGTGGATTTCATGGGTTTCTATAGGTTAATTACCTTCTATTGCTCATGCCTGACTAATCCAACCAACATTCAATGGTATAGATAAGATCCATTAGGTGGAGGATAGGAGGCATCCATTGAAGCACCCTTATGCTAGTCAAATTCTACTAACTCTGCAAGATTTTCATCCCAAGATTTTCAGATATTTCTCCCATATCTAAAAGCCCTTGTTTCCAACATCTTTCCCCTTCTTATCTTGTCAAGAGGAAGAAAATTATCCTCTTCCATTCACTTGTTTGGAGCAAGAAATCATGAGTTCAAGCCATCTTCAGTGGCTTGGGTGGAGGAATCCGAATATCAGTTCTGATTAGTGCCACAACAAGATCAGGTAACGTCTTTCATATTACTTGTTGTTTACAATTAATAACAACTCTCTTTTCCATCCCAATAATATGTTATTAGTTTACTTTTGTAGAAACTATGCATTTGATTGGTCTGATACTAACATTTTGATCCTAGTTAATATACATAGTTAGGAATTAGTTACTAAATCTACCTTCTTTGTAGCACTATCTCTCTTTGTGTGTAGGTTGACAAGAAAAGTATTAGAGTGAAGGAACATAACAAGGATTTATGAGAAGATTCTTCTCCAAACTCTATTGTCCAGGTGAGTGGTCCTTAACCACAAGTAGTTAGTTAGTTACACTTCTCAATTGCTTTCTAATTTTGAGTTAGCTCTTTGTGTATCTGCTCTGTGTGATCTTTAATTGGATAATATGGGAGAATCCATGAAATAGAATTAGTGGCTCCACTAGGGATTTCTCCATTGGATTAGTTAGTTGATTGTCTTTTTTTCTTTTTCTTTTTCTTTTTCTCTCCTTTATTTTTGTTTCTATCTTTGCAAGTGATTTCAGACCTGAAGCTTTTAGTTTTAATCTTAAATCCTTATTTTTTCCAAGTCTTTGTTGGAGATATGGGTTGTATACACTTGTTTCCTCAAGTACAATAACATATATATATGCTCCTTAATAAAGGGATAAGCACGTAGATACACAGGTTGTCGTGGCAACAAAAGTGTATGAATCATGGGAGGTAGTCTTTCTCTATTTCCCAACCTTTTTAATCCCCAAGCTTGCTTTTTGGGGGTCTTTCTGACTCTCTAGGTTGTCTGAATTTTGTGTTTGGTATTAGAAGATAGAGGAAGTCTTTAAAATCAAAGAAACACAATGTTTTTTGTGCTTCTTAGGGTTCTTTAGGTTTTCTTTTATTGCGTGGTTGTAAGAAAAGTTATCTTTCTAGTCCTCTCTATTTCTTGATCGTTGTTGCGATCACATCTAAATCTTGAGTTCTTGGTATGAGTCTTTTATTTTTCTGTCCTGCATTTCTTGTTTTCGAGAAAAAATAATTTTTTTTCCTTGTTTTAAAGTTTTTGCTTAGTAGCAACAAACAAAAAGCTAGTTTGCTTTGCATAGATCAATTTCTTTTATGTTTTGTTGTTGTGCATTTGTTTATGAAAAGAAAAATATTTTGTTCTTAGCACACCTTTCTCTTTATCATTTTCATGGAAAAGATAGTTGCACTATAAATCATCTAGGGTTTATTAGGTTGCATGAAGTAGTGAGTTTTTTTTGAATTGAAAAGTTGTAGTTGTGCATACTTCATTGAAAAACGAAAAATATTACATTTCAAAGATTAAGAGTTTGAATAATCTCAATTTGTTAAAATGACAATGTTCTTACACGTGTTTTTCTACAAGAGTCTCTAAAAACATCATTAGTTTCACAAGCACTTCCTAAGTAAAGAACAACCCTTAAAACGAATGACAACTTAAAATTAACTAGATTTTTTCTTATATAGAAACACCAAGTAGTCTAGGTGTAGGGCCTTAAAACAGGATTGAATAGTTAAGTATCTAAGGACACTCAAATTCAAACATAGATATTGGAATGGTGAGTGATTTAAATCCAATATCACATAGGTGTTGTCAAGGAAGCTCCTCTAACACATGAGTTAAGCTCTAAGTCACACAAGGATAAGTGAAGGAGATATCCTCTCTCCGACTTGTCTAAGAATTTGTGGATTGTTGTATATTTGGGGGTTTCCTGACTACCACTTGGTCCCCTTAGTTTCCCATACTTTTGGGAGCTTCAGGCTTAGCTAACCCGCCACACGTGCATTTTTGATTGACGACAGTTCCCCCCGATATTTGATTACGAATTGGTACCATAGTTTCCATTCTTAGGTTCCACCTGAGTGACTGCGAGGGGGAATATCGCAGTACCTGAGACAAATGATATATCGCCACCTCGACTCCTTTGGAGGGTGTTCATCTTCACGATGACACTTGCACCATAGGCGAACATTGCGATCAAGTTATTGTAACCATTTCTCATTCCTTCCTTGATCAGTTTCAAGACTTAATCTAGCCGCATTGGTCTCCAGAAGGTGCCTCTTCAAATTTTTCACTGCTTTGGACTCAAGAGCTAATCCACCTAGGTTGAAGTTTTGGAAAAGTAGTTTGTGTGTGCTGTTATCTCAAGAATTTTTTAGTGGCGTGCTCTCTTTATTTATTCAAACTTAGGGAGTCTATATCGCTACACTGAATCATTGATTTAAAGTGGTAGACCAACCACTCTGCCGCTCTAGAAGGATCCAAGGTCTTTTGTCAGAAAGGGTGGAGTTTCATCCTCAAAAGCATCAGTTGGATGGGACTAGTTCATTAGAGCCAATAGAGCAAGAATATGCGGACTTGAACACTTCTGCAGAAAGAGTTATTAGAGTTGAATATGTTCAAGCCAAAGGATTCGTAAGAAATTTTAATCCTCCCCTTATCGCACCATATGATTCGCTCCTTGTGTAGATTCTGACTTCTCCAAGTTCGGATTACATTGCCAACCCATCTCTTTAGTGGTCCAATATGGACAACACTACTAATGTTTTAATGTCTAGGGGCCCTCATACCCCCACATCGACCATTGCTAGAGGAGGAGTCTCGCCTCCTCTTTCAACTACCCAAACAACTAGCACCACCCAAGCCATGATGGGGGTATCAACTAGTAGCTCAATACCTTTACTAACTAGTCCAAGCCATGCGTTCAACATCATCTACATCCTTTGTTTATGGTGCTTTTTCCTTTTGAATATTGACTATTGGCATGCCAGATGTTATTTCTAGTTCCAACCCTGTATTCTCAAATCGTAGTTTTACTGCAAGTATTTCTTCAAATCCTTTGCAAGGTTTACCCTGGGGTGAGGGGCACATCTCTCCATCTAACCCCTCTACAAGAAGTGGAATTTTTCCTTCTTATGGTACTTTCTTTGGGACTAATCCTTTTTCAGGATGGTGTAATCAAATGAGCGGGAGTTTTCAATCTTCTGAAATGCTTGTAGGCTCAAACCCTTTTTCCTTATTTGGCAATCTTAGTAGTAGTTCTCTCCCCTCTTCGAGGATACCATGAGGGGCAAACCATTTCCAGAGTTCATGGAATCCCATGCAAGGAGCCTTTTCTTTACAAGGGATGTTGATGGGAAAACCCTTGCCAATATTTTGAAAACTCGATGAGTGGAGGTATTTATCCTTATGGCTAGGGACCTCCAAGTTTCTATTAGAACCCTGACTAGCCTATGAGCTCTGCCTGGCAACCTGGTGCCAAAAACAATCTAGGTTATTCTTTTTTGAGTTCTAACCAACCTAGGGGTTTCAACCACAAAAATTGGAATTCTATGTCACAACCCTGACTTCCTTTTCCAGAAATGTTAAACTTGCTATATTTTTCTAAACCCACAAAGGATTTAGTGTGTCACAACCCTATTTTGCCTCTAGTCCCGACCAAACTCCCTTTAGACATTCTAAATTTTGAGGGGAAAGAAGGAAAAGATCTAGGAGATCACGTGACGACATTCCATTTATGGTGTTGGTCAAACTCACTGATGGATGATTCCATTAGGTTGAGACTATTTCAATGCACTTTCACAAGGGTTGCCACAAAATGTACATAGAACTACAAGGATAATTTTTTCGTATTTTTCATGATTTGGCTACTATTTTCCTCAACTGTTTTCAACTTCTTGTCTAGTATGATGTCGACGCTAACCTATAGTCTACCTTTAGGCAAGATAAAGTTATACATATCTTCGACCACATTTAAGAATGGCGAAGAAGGAAAAGGATGATAAAGGCTCACATTCCTCCTAAGTTTCTTTTAGAATGGTTCTTGAAGTATTTGTTGCCTTATATCTTTGAAGACACCTCTCTTTCGGGAGTGATGACCAAAGAGGAGGCTATTTTCACAGCCCAACAATTAGATCCGATATATTCTTAGTCTAGGGTTTTATATGAAATATTTCCTAACACATTGGGACCAAGTATTGATCTTTAGAGACCCGAGCCTGGACCACATGTCGATGTTGTTGTTTGTTTTTTAAGTAATGTTGTCATGGATCTGGCCACAAACCAGATGAATCGATGATTATTCATCGACATGTGGTTGGTCAAGATCGTGATTCAACCTCTCCCCTTCTTCAAACATCCAATGTACATGCTATGCAATCGGCTAATTCAGAGGGTAACCAACAACCTAGAGGAAAAAATAAAAAGAAGGGTAACAAGAAGGGAGGTGGGAATAATAATAATGCAAATAAACTTGATAATAATGCTAGCGAGGAAAAGAAGGAAAAGAAGGAAAAGAAGAAGGTTAAATTTCTTTATAAGTTGTGCAAGGATGATCATCTAACACATCAATGCCCCAAACTTGAATAGGCCTAGCATTTGTTGGCACAACAACAACTTGCTATGTTAACGACCCCTTTCTCTCAAGGACAACACATGACTTCGAGCACTTCAAGTAACACTGAAAATCCGCAAGGGGGAAGCCAAGGTCACCCTTGCATGATAAAAATTCATTGAATGTCTATATGTTGTAATCAAATATTCACCTATTGACCAAGGCTTGTAGCTACGATAATCCAGAGTCCACTTCTAAGGCAAAGGAATTCCCCGAGCCGTAAAATCCTCTACACATAGAGAAACTTGTGGGATACGCAATGCCAGACATACCAAGGGTGTGTTCAAGCAGTCATTGCACAAACTGAATTCCCAGGCTGCCAAAAAATACTCGATTTTAGAAATCTTGTCCTATGCATTGTGCACTATGTTGACCTTGGAAGTACTCGGAGGTTTCCTTGCACAATGGAGTGCATTGCTGTTAGCAATTGGGGCTATGGATTCCTCTAATTATCAAGTAATAATGTTTGACACTTCTAATGTCAAGCCTCACCTTTCTTATCACGTCGTATTTCAAAGACAAGTAGTGTATAAAAAGAAAACCATATTTAGAACGGTCATAGAAAAGGGTGCTCTGACTTCTATCATGTCTTTGTCTTGTTGGCGATCCATTGGCTTACCTGAGATTGCCCCGTCTCTAAATTTATTAAAGAAATTCAATGGAGGGTAAAACCATTTCCATAGAGTGGAAGTAGTCAATGCTTTGCTCGATTACAACCTTTTACTAGGATGTAGTTGGACTTACTCTATGAAATTTGTAGTCTCCTTGGTTTTCCGAGTTCTTTGTTTCCCTAATGAAAGGAAGATCGTAGTAGTTGATTAAATGTCATATGATCGCACTGATCCAATTGCATCAACGAGATTTGTTGTCCCATTAATTGGTAACTCTTAGAACGCCACTGCAAGTATAGGCGTCAAAATGTATCTGTCTTTGATGGGAACCTTTAAATTCACAACACCTATCTCTTATATTAACTATTTTCCTTCTTTCTCTAACTAACCAGTCTCTTTAGCTCCCGCGACCAAAGTGTGTTATTTTTTAACAAGATACTTGGAGGACCTATGGATTTTACCCTCTATGTCTGCTTCAGTGGAAGGACTTGAGCATGTAGGAAAGGCCATGCAGTTTTTTGCAACAGAGATTGCTTACCAAGCTATTCAATGCACCACTTTAGATATCGATCCTGATCCTCCTCAGACAGAGGAGTTGGACCACCTTATTGTGCTCATGTGGGTCTCAAAATCTTCCCATTTGGATACATTTTTTCCATCGAATGAAGCTATCCTAGAGGCGATTACTAGGCCTGATCGACCTTGGGAGGACATGCACCATAAGTTGTACTTCCTCCTAGAACTCAGTAGGGGTTTAGGGTGGAGATTTTAGATTGACCATGACTAGATATCAAGATAGGTCCATGAATCCCTTGATGACACATGTTGTGTATCCTGAGGGGAACATGGCAAACATTTCATAAACTATATCGATTAATATCTCTAGGAATCCCTAAGTTGTGGAAAATGTGTTTATGGGACTGAACAATTGTCTTGATGAAGTCTATACTTATACATACCATTTTAAGGAATTTCACGATGTATTTTCCTAGACATATGAAGAGATGCCAGGTATAGACCCCACATTATTGAACATGAGATCAAAACTTAAAAATGTGAAGTTGGTTAGAAAAAAGCTTAGACTAGTTAATCATAGGAAATAAACAACAATAAAGGTAGAGGTGGAGAAAATCCTTAAGGTGGGTTTCATCTACCTAGTTCCCCTTACCAAATGGGTATCCAACCCCTTTCATGTAGATAAAAAGAAAGGAACTATCCATGTTTGCATGGATTTATGAGATTTGAACAAAGCCTATCCAAAGGACAAC
>ML864135.1:10730-22635 GCA_009831015.1 Picea engelmannii | reverse complement strand
AAACATGAGGTCACATGCAGGAAGGTAGTAGAGATAACCCCTCCAAAGCTGGACCAATCATAGTGGAGAACACATATAGAGGGCTTGTCTTGGGATTCCGTCAATTGCATTTTCCATGGAGCTTCGTGGGTCTCAAATCCATTCGAGCTCTTCAGTTGTATTTCATACCACTTTCCTTCGATACCCTTGATAGGTTTTAGGCTTGATACCCTGCTCATTGTGGCCTACCCGACTTTCGACTGTACCTGCCTGGTGACTATTTGCGCGCTGCCAACCTAGTTGCCTATCTTTTTTAGAGACATACACAGGTGATTGCGGGGGTATACTACGGTACCTAGGATAGACATCAAGCCACGCTTTGCAGAGTATACTCGGAGGGTGATTCTGTGTTCTAGTTGCACTTGCACTGGTAAGTTTCTCTAGTGTTGGTTGTTGTAACTATTCTTCCAACTAGTTTAGTGTTTGCTTGTTTTATCTTAGAGAGACTTTTTTAGTGTGTGTTATTTTTGAATGAATAGAAAGCCCTAGTGTGTCTTTGATCTTCTCACACAGTGGAGGATCACAAGCTCTGCCAGTCACGAAGGCTTCTGGGCCTGTCACCGGTTACACTGGAGCCACCTCGACCACCACTAAGGTGAAAGCTAGACCAACAAGGGTCTTTTGAAGCGACCAGGTCACAAGAAACTGTACCTAACCAACATCTTGAGGAAATGACTATTTTAGAATTTGGAGCGAAATCTCTTGGTCCATCCAAAACTCCAACCACTGATCTTTTGGCACCCATCATCGTACAGATTCACCCTTACGAGTGCCAGAAAGTGTCGCACATAGCAATGGAAACAAATGCTGCCACTTCTTCTGGGAATTCTTCAATTCCCACTACGGTTGTCACCACAAGGGATTTTCCACCTCCCAACCCACCGTCACCAGTCCGAGCCACCATGGTCTCGACTGCCTCTACCTTGAGCAGTGGTCCAATCTCATCTATGATGGCATCCACTGCCCCTTTCACACCGAGTGCGACAGGCCCTCCATTCTCATATGGGATGCCTAGCTCAGGTACAAGTCCTGTACTTTCCTACTCCACTTTATAGACTTTAGGTCTTGGGGCAGGGAGCTCTAACGTTCCTCTGCAAGGACACATGGGGGGTACTTCAGCTCATTTTAACGCTTTCCCTTATGGGGGAGGTCATATACCTCCTTCGTCCCCTTCGCTTGGTGGCACCCACCAACAATTCGTTGGGCCACCCACACACCATAGTTTATTTGGAGCAGGGAGTCAAGGACCACCTTCTCATAATATGTCGGTTGGTTCGACACCATTTTATTTGTTTGGTGCATTTGGTAATAATGATTTATCGTCGGTTTTTTTCCCAATTGGGGGCAACCCTGGTTACGGATGACCTATTCTTATGTAGGGTACTATTCCTGCACAGGGGGCAAACCCAATAACTTCTTTCAGAGTAGGACCTTGGAATTCTTGGCAAGGATCAATTCCCTCGTCAGGAATGACGATCTGGGGCAATTATTTTCACAACCAATGGAACCCCGGACAGGGTGCTATGCCTATGACCATGGGATCGGCATGGGGAAACCCTTCCTAAAGTCCTCCGAATGTAATGCACACCCAAAAATCTATGTCCTATTTTTGGAATCAACTGATGATGTCTCCTCACACGCAGAATATATACGCTAGTCATGGCCATGGTTTTCTCCAGAACCCATTCCAACAGCCAAACGTTTTCTGGAAACCTGGTACCAGTCAAACTCCAGGTCCCTTTTTCCATGGTTATCACCAACAACCCAAACTACCTTTCCTGGAAACCTTGCATTTTCCATACTTGACAAGGTTGTTGAATGACCCTATCTATCACGATCCATGTTGGCCCCCTATGCCGGTGAAGTTTTATTCGGAAATACCAAAGTTCAAGCCCAAGCCTAATGAAGATCCAGGAGATCATGTGACTACTTTTCACCTTTGGTGCTCATCTAATTCGTTAAAGGATGACTCCGTACAGTTTTGATTGTTTAAATGTACTCTCATTGGGAGTGCCGTGAAATGGTACATTGAGCTCGACCGCTCAAGATACTCTTCCTTCGGCGAATTGGCAATGGATTTCCTAAACCATTTCCAATTACCTATGAGATACGATGCTGGCACATAATTGCTGGCCAATTTCGTATAGACAAAAGAAGACCATATCTCTAATCACATCTGAGAATGGAGGCACCACAAGAGTTTAATTAAGGTGTCAGTCCCACCAAAATTACTTCTTAAGTGGTTCCTTAAGTCTTTGGTCCCACAGTTATCCAAAGGCGTTGCAACGTCGGTAGTGTTTTTCAAAGAAGATTCCATCATGAGAGCTCAACATCTTGAGCTAATCTATTCTCAGTCTGGTTTATTATACGAGATCTTTCGAGATGCGCCACACTCAATACTTGATAAAATCAGACAGAGAGTTGGACCACATGTCGATGGTATCATAGGTTCAACACAAACAAATCCCACTGAACAACTGATGAAACAATTGCAACAATTGTCCATATAGCACACAACAGCCAGCCAGACAACTGTTCTAGCTGCTCCCCCTACCCAAACGTCGGATGTACACAACGTTTAATTGAAAAATCCAAAGGCCATTGTTCGCACCCAATTCATCACCTGGTGAGCAAATCGAGGGTGCTTACATGCCCTGTTGGGTCTTGCAGAGCATGACAACCATGGAGGAAAGGGTTAGAGGAAACAAAACAAACTACAAGCAAGAATTAAACAAAAACTAACTAAACTGCGAACATACGGATAAAGAAACAATAAACACAAAAAGACATTGATATCACCAATGGTTTTGAGCTGGTCTATTGATGAAATCAGATCACGATGAAAGAAGGGAACTGTGGTTCCTTCTTCTCCCCAAGGAAGGCTCTTGAGGCCCTCACAAACTTGCTTTCCTTACAATGCAAAGAAATAGGACTGATAGTGATCGAACTCCCAGCACATCCGCTCAATGGAGAGGCGAATGGCTCTATGAAATGTTGCTGATGTGTTATCGTCAAAGAATGAGCCCTTGAAAATCTTAGTAGCATAACAATACTTGGAATTCCTTGAGAAAACAATGTTCCTTCATGGCTTTTTATAGCAGATCACCGGGCGATTATGTAACCTCTTCAAAGTGTGAAAAGGGGCTCTTTAGGGCTTCATTAGGTCATTAACCTGCCTACTCTGTGGATTCAACTCGGATTTGGGAGTCAAATCATATTGGGAGCTGGTCTGAAAGTGGTTGGGAGGTCGGCCAATTCAATAAATGCGTCGTATTAGCAGGTACGCAGTTTTTTGCGTTGACAATCGCGAGTCGTGCGCGCATGCGTGCATCATACGTTTTTTTCCTGCGCATGTGCGTGCGCACCAAACTATTGTAAAGTGCCCTTCAATTTTTGGTTACTTTGTATAGTTTTTGACCCTTCTGGAATGCTGTGAAATTAATTGAGTGCCATGAATGACTTCATTGTTGTTTTGACGATGCAGAGTTCTTGTCGCCATGTGCGGACGAAATTTCGGTGATAACAAATGCCCCCTGATGGATGAGGTTAGGAGCATACGTATAGCCGAAATCCATCAATGTTTCTTCTATTGAGAATGTTGTTGTAAGGGAGAGCAATAGTGGGACTGTTCGGAGTGATCCGTTGGAGGAAAAAGGAACCTCTAGGACCCGACCTTCTCATAGTTGTGCAGAAAAATATACAACTGTGTACAAACGAGGTGGGCATGTCCCATGCTCGTGTTATGTAACTCTGAAAAAATATGACGAAAGTGTCGGTGTAGACAACTGTAGTTCCCTCGGGGGCAGTAATGATAAAGGAAGAAGACAATTCTGCAAAGGAACATACTCTGAATAATAGGCAATGATCGCGGTAATAAGAAGCAATGATGATGTGGGCATTGATGGCCCTACCAAGTTCAGAGGTCTTCGGCAAATGAAAAAAATAACTGCAATAGTCGCAAAGTAAGACCCACCATAACATGAGAGAGTGTTGGATTCAAATGTTATGGGGGCCAATGACAGCATGGAGCAATGGTGTGTCACCCTGTGCCATCCGAGATCTCTCATTAAAATAGAGAATGAGAATCAAGATATTGTCGCCCTTCTGGAAAAGTGTGCTGATGTCGACAAAAGGGGGACGCGACTCCCAGAAGAAAAAAGGGCTATGTGGAATCTACTGAGGTGAGGAAGTGGCAGAGGTACATGGACGAAGTTAAGAAGTGGGATGACTCAAGACTACCCTTGGCTGGAGGATTAATGAGAGAAACAGTGGCCGCAACTGTGTAACAAGGTTGAGTTACAGGGGGATGACAAGACCGATGCTAAGTTGTGCCAGAGGCGTGACAAGGTGAACAAATTCAGAGGGTAGAGGTAACTGACCTGTGGAGTACTCTGAAGATATGGACAATTCCGGCAAGGGTAAACGATAAGTAATGCTCCAACCAAGGGTGACATGGGTTGCGTGTGGCCAAAAGAAAGCAAGTCACCAACGGTGACGACAAAGAATGTAAGGACTATAAATAAAGGTGTTTGTACAATAAATAATAAATAATTTTGGGGAAAAAAGTACAAATATAGAAACGGGTGCCCCGGTGTGAAATGTGTGCCCCAAGGAGGGAAGAATTGTCTTGGGAAACTGATGAAGGGTGGGGGGCCCATTGGTGAGTTTCTGTATGAGGTAGGTGAAATGAGGGTAGGTTCACAGATGGGCAAACTGAGTGTGGATGAAATGAAGGGCTCATGATCTTGCGGAGGTGCAGGTAAAAAATAGAACCATAAAGAGATAATCCGGGAGTCCATGAGGGAAATCTAGCAAAATGAAGAGAAAGAGTATGTGGCTGATTCACGACATGATGAAAGACTATTGGGACTCCCATCCCTAAAGGGTAATGAAAAATATCATGAGTGTCAAAAGTGCCAAAGGGTTCTATGAATGGGACAACTCATGTGGGTGAGAATGCTACCGGGTTACAGTACCGAAGATGCAAATCGAGGTGTGGCTACTGCAAAGCCAGGAATGAGGATCCTAAAGGCCAATATCAGAGGGTGTGACTAGAAATGTAAATGCAATACAGTGGGATAGACTACATGCCAGTTCTGAATAGATACCTGAAGGGATGATGTCGATGACCGATGAGCAAGTACCTGCACACATAACAACCAAATACCCAAAGTGAACAATATCTGAAGAGAATCAAAGATATGAGCATGTATTTGAAAAATGTCACCATGCGCATGCGTACCTGACCATGATATGAAAAAAAGGTGCCCTGGGGGCTTTGGACGAAAAGTGACCCAAGGACAGTCATGACGTAGGCGGCGGGATGTTGATCCCGTGGCTGAAGATGGTTTGAAAAATGGACACCTTGGGCTCCCGGAATGTTGAGTGGAAGTTTGGCAAAAGGCCTATATATAGTTGTAGGGCCCACATTGCCACCTCATTTGTACCTGCTGATACAGTGACTGGACAAGAAGATTGCAGAGGAGATTTGGAGTTTCAGGGAGCACGGGGTATCCGATCGACGGTGTGCGAGTATCAGGTTAGTGGTCTGATCATCCTGCATAGAAATAGGTTTCCAATTTTTGGGCAGAGTAGGTACGGGGGGTCGTACAGGGGGTTTAAGGGGTTTTTTCATAGGATGTGGGCCCACATGCGAGGGCGATTCAGTGGAAGGCGCGCATACGTGCGCGCCTGTCCACAGAATTGACGCACATTGGTGCGCGTGAGTAGAAATTTAAGGCGCGCCCGAGAGGCGCGCCTGTGTGGTGGACAGTCGTGCACTAGTGCGCGAATGTAACTTGGACAGGCGCGCCTATGCAATGAACAGGCGTGCTTAAGAGCGTGCATGTTGAATGAACAGGCGTGCAGATATGCACGCCTATGTAGTGAACAGGCGCGCATATGTGCGTGCCTGTGGGTAAAGAAAACACGCCTTTGAGGCTAGTTTTATGGGGTAAAAAATGAGTCTTTTTGATGCACTGGATGGTTGCATAAGCTGATATAGGACTCTGTGTTGTGTGCAGGTGGCTAGCAGTGATTATAGATGTCCGGTGGCATGAGCGAGACTGGTCACAGTTGCGAGATGCTGTGGCCAATGCAGGGCCTACGGTTCAAGCGGCTTTAGCAACCAGTGGGTTGCTAAAGTTCTTTGAGTGCTCGTTGATATGGGCACATGAGTACTTGCTGCAGTTCTTGCTCCAGATGTGGAGTCCAGACCCGCACTGCTTCCTCGTGCGAGGAGAGCAGATCCCCTTCACTGCGGTGGAGGATATTTATTTTTTGACTGGGCTCCCATTTCGGGGAACACTGCTGCCGGCAGAGCCTGTGCTACCGAGGGACACACACCTATAGTAGGTCGCCGAGCGATTTTGCTCAGGCGAGAACTACATGTCTGGGACTGTAGTGAGTATCAGTGGGATAGATTTGCTACTGCATCGTTGCTTAACGATGATGATTGTTCGGGTGTATGGGTCACTTGTGACCCAACGGATCAGTTGTGGCCAGCTGCTGCTACTGGAGAGGGTGGTGCTCGTTCTTGAGCGGTTTGCATGGGAGCTTATGCTGCATGCGCAGATGATCGCGCAACTGGACCGTTGTCGGTCCACAAGTACCGGGGAGTTTGCGTTCGGCTCTATCTTGGTAGCCTGGTTTCTGGAGAGGGTGTCGATACTTCACCCCCGGGTTCTTTTAGAGGCGCCTGAGGTGCGAGAGCCTCAATTGAGGTGGTGGTCTGCAGTTCTAGTTCGCCATGGTGGTGGCGAAGGCGGGCATTATTTTACTGCGCAGGCGGCACAGATCTGGCGGCAAATGGCGCAGGTCATACTTCAATACCCCTATGCTGGGGTGGACTTTGGGGGGGACCTGGACATGGTATTTCCTCCTGGGGAGGTTTTTGATGACCGAGGTATGTTGAGTTTTGTATGTTTTGATTTATGTTTTGATTTTGATATACCAGTTTATATGTATGATGATAGATACTGATACGATCATGTGTTGGTTGTTTTGTGCATGTGCATATTTGGCACCTCGTGGGCATGAGGTGGAGTTCCAGAGAGCGTCGGCTTAGCGAGAGATGGAGAGACTGCCACGTGGAGGGAGACGTCGATGGGATGAGGCCGCGGGGGCACCAGAAGAGCCTGAGAGACCGGCGAGGAGGCACCGATTTGATGAACCTGGTGCATGGCCATCACATGCTCCTCCGGCTACAGCCGGAGGTGATTTTGATGATATACGCTGTCGTCTCGAGATGGTGTTACAGGACGTGCCTGAGGACATGTGGATCCATATCCGGGACGAGGGGTTCCTGGATCAGTGCATAGGGTTACCGCCACCATGGCAGTCGATCGTGCGACGAGCAGCTGTGCTTTCCGCCATGACTAGTGGACGCCTGCCGCCGGGGCAGGAGGGTCCTGCAGGTGTTCCACCACCACCGCCTGGGGCAGGTGGGGGTGGGCCACTACCTCCTCCTGAGGGAGGAGCAGCTGGGGGTGCGATAGAGGCACCTTGATGGATGTATCATGTATATATTTTTGGATTGTATATAGGCCGGTGAGCCGATTTTGTACCGATGTGTGACACTGGCCTGTGGGCATATGTATTTTTTGTATGTAAACATTCGGATGGCCTGATAGGCCTTGATATATATATATAAGTATACATCTTCTTGAGATCCAAATGTTGTTTACATGTGTTTTTGTGTTGATGATGGTGATGTCTATTTGATCTATATGCAGTGACAAGATGTATGAGATGTGTTATGTATGTGTAGCTTGATGTGATATATGCCAATCTAACACCATGTTAGCTATTTCATCAGTTGTTTGACTCAACTGTATTGGAATATGTGTAAATGTAATGGAATCAAAATGTCGAGATAATAATCTAACCTGCAGGTATTTGCGAAAGAGGCATGGATCGCGTACACGGTAAACATTGTTGAGTTGGAGAACGACTAGTTGAGAGTCGAGGAAGATGCTAAGGTGACGAATATGATGACGCTGGGCGTCGACCAGGAGGCTAATGACTGCAGTGTATTCAACTTGGTTGTTGGTTGCTGGTCCCAAACAGATACCGCTGGAATGTAGCATTTCATGTGAGGGGGTATATAAAGCCCAATCCGCCGAAGTGAGATTTTGTGTCCAACGGCTGGCGCCATCGGCGTAACCAATGTGGTAATCTGGTGAACGAAGCATCTGTCAATAGCACAAAGGGTAGTTTAGACGAGAGGGGTGAGAGAAAAAAGATTAAAAACACTAGAAAAAAGAAAATGACCTAAAGTAGTGTGACTACTTTTAAGCATAAAAATTCTTGAGGTATAACCCATTGACGGGTTCCTTGAGTGAGAGGCCTTCAGGGGAGGCCAGGATGTATGCACCTTTTGTGAGGCAATGTTGGATGATGTAAGGGCCATGCCAGAGTGATTCGAATTTTCTGTGGCCAAAGGTATCATGGGCGATATCATAGGCCAAGACGAGGTCGCGTTCTTGGAATGAATGTAGGTTGACATGGCGATCAAAGGTAGCTTTGGATAATTTTTTAGCTACCTCGTTGTTCTGTAATGAAGATCGACGATCTTCATCCAGCGACTCCAAGTTCAGCAAGCGCTGCTCCATTGGAGCAGTGTCAGGTAATAGCTCAATTGCGGTGCGTAAAGTAGGTATTTTGCACTCAATGGGAAGAGTTGCCTCAACCCCATGGACTAAATGGAATGGCGTGAAACCTGTGGCGGTCTTTGTTGTCGTTCGATAAGACCATAGTGTGGAAAATAACATATGATGCCAATTGGTTTTGTGTTTATTAACCGTATGCTGTAACATGGTTTTGAGGACTTTGTTCACTGCTTCGACCTGTCCATTTGATTGAGGATAATATGGTGAGGTGAACTCATGAGAGAAGCCTAACCGAGAAGAGAGTTCGACGAAGATATCATTCTCAAAGTGTTTCCCATGGTCGGAAACGAGTTGGAGTGGTACGCCAAAATGGGATATGACGTGGTTAAAGAAGAAATGCGTTGCAGTGTCAGTGTTGTTGTTGAAAGTGGGCATAGCTTCAGCCCATTTGGTGAAGTAATCCACGGCGACAACAATGTATTTGTGACCATTGCTGGAGGGGGGATTACAAGTCATAAAGTCGATGCCCCATTTACAAAAGGGGCCCATGTAATGACAGGGTGAAGAAGAGAGGGGGGTGCTCGGGATTTGTTTGCATAGAGCTGACATTGCTCACATCGTTTCACGGCATGAATGCAATCGTGAAATAAGGTAGGCCAAAAATAATTGGCTCATATAATCTTCTGAGCCATGGAGATACCCGAAAGGTGGCCCCCACATGCGCCGCTATGGCAGTTGTTTAAGACTCTGTCGGCCTCATCAATATCCAGGCAACGACGAAGAATAGTGTCAACGCTTCGTCGATATAGGATGTCTTCGATGAGGAGATAGTGGGGGGCCTGATGGCGAATATGTCGACGATCATCTTGTGAAAGGTGTTGACTGAACTTCTGAGTTCGTAGGTAGATGAGGAGGTCGCCATACCAAGGATCATCTAAGGTGATGTAAAAGAGATGTTTGTCAGGGAAGTCAGTGTTGACGGGGGCACTGGTGGTGTCAGAGGGAAGGGTCGTGACAAGTTCGGCGAGAACGAGGGCCTTCTTACTCTTAGGTGTTGATAATTCAAGATCGTATTCTTGGAGGATAACGATCCATCGAGTGAATTTGTCCTTAAATTGTCGACGACTGAGCAAATATTGCATAGGGTTGGAGTCTGCGATGAAATTAGTGGTTCGAAGAAGAATGTAATGGCGCAGTTTCTGGACTGCGAGGACGACTGCAAGAGCAAGTTTCTCTTCGTGTTTGTACTTCAAGGGTGGTCCTGAGAGGTTCTTACTAACATAGTAAATGACATTTTCACGATTGTCATCTCCGAGCTGGACGAGGACGCTGGCTACTGATACAGCTGATGCTGATACGTATAGGATGTAGTCGCGATTATAGTCAAGTGCACTAATCAAAGGTGCATTTGAAAGTGTTGTTTTGAGATCGTCAAATGTCTATTGGGCATAATCGTCCCAATGAAAGGGGATGTCGTGATGTAGTAAGAGAAGGAAACCATGTGTGCGTATGGCGTAATCAGGAACAAAGAATCTGAGGAAGTTAGCTTTGCCCTGCAGACTTTGCAGTTGTCGTAAATTCTATGGAGGTGGAATTTCGGTGATGGCTTTGACTTTGAGGGGTCCCACAGTAATGCCACTTTGGGAAACGATGAAACCGAGGAGACGTATAGCGGTGACATAGAATACACACTTGAGAGGATTCAAGCGGATGTTATACTGACGACACTATTGAAAAATGATTCGTAAATCATCAAGATGCTGGGTGCATTTCTTGGAGCGAGCTGTGAGGTCGTCCAAGTAGGCGAGGATGATTTCAGCCAGATCGTGAAATATGTATGTCATCACCCATTGGAAGGTTGCTCCAGCGTTTTTTTAAACCGAAAGGCATGACACGATATGCGAAAGTACCCCACGGGGTAATTAATGCGGTTTTATATTGATCGGCTGGGTGGATTTGAATTTGGTTATAGCCAAAGAATCTGTCCATAAAGGAGAGAGCCTCATGGCCAGTGCAGTCGTTGATAATCTGGTCGATGAAAGGCGCTGGGAAGTTGTCTTTTGGACATGCGTTATTGAGATCACGAAATTCTGTGCAAACGCAGATAGTGCCCTATTTTTTGTCAACGGGTACAGGGTTGGAAACCCATGAAGTGTAAGCGATGGGATAAATAAATCCGGTCGTACGTAATTTGTCAATTTTGGCTTTGATAGCCGCGGCCTTAGAAGGGTGTAGCGGTCGCTGTTTCTGGCCAACTGGTGTGATGTTAGGCCAGGTGTCGATGCGATGTTCGACAATAGCTAGGTCAAGACTAGGCATCTCTGTGTATGACCAGGCGAAAATGTCCCGGTATTCCTGGAAGAGGGTTTTATATGCGGCAATTTCCTGAGGAGTGCAAGTAGCTCCAATGATGATTTCTTCGACGATGTTGTTTTTAATGGAAATGTCGATTTTGATGGTGGGGGAAATGTTAGCCATGTTGCCTTCTTCGAATGCGTCAGGGGCAGGAATGGGATTTTTGAACCAATCGATAGGCCCAGATGAGATAAAATCTTTGGTTTCAACCACGTACACGGGGTTTTGATTAGGAGGCATGAGGGCTTCCTGTGGGAGGAAGAGTGCACGATGATGTAGTGCATCCCAGGGAGAGTCTGGGTTGTGTAGCTCTTCCATTATTTCCTCACCGTTTTGGAAATGACGGGAATATAAGGGGTCGTGATGAGTGATCTCAGTGCTAGTGTGATTGCCACCTGCTGGAAAAGCAAGGGGAGGGGTACGAGAAGAGGGTGAGGGTTCGCTCGACATGAACCATATGTTGAAGTACTGAGGGGTACCTGTGGTGGTTGGGTGGAGGGTCGCCGTATGAACAAGAGAGTTGGGGGGGTTGTGGGGTAGATCCTCAGCGACGTCATGTAAGAACCATGGAGGTGATGGGAGTGCCTTGGGCTCTGGAGAAATGACATGACAATCCTCAAGTGGTGAAGTAATGTCAATTCTCGCCTCTGTGGGTTGGTGACGCAGGGCCACTTGACATTGCCTATAGGAAAGGATCATAGGACATTGGTATGTAAAATGAGTTAATGAATCGCAGAGAGAGCAAGGGAATCTCGTACATTCATTGACTGTAGTGGTGACATAGCGAATGTCAGTGATGTTTGAAGAGGATGTGGCAGGGCGTGGGTTGTTCTGGAAGTTCTGGCGTACATCCGATAATGTTTTCCGAAAGCGTGGTAGTGCTAGGCAATGATGAGTGTAAT
>ML864133.1:17836-28311 GCA_009831015.1 Picea engelmannii | reverse complement strand
GTAATCCAACATGATCATTGTGAAGAATCTGGATCATTGGATCAGAATCCAGATAGGAGGAATGAGCACGTAGAGGAAGAGAACATATCTCAAGTGTTATATCTAAGCAAGTGGACCAACTGTTGTTGGATCCAGAGTTAAGTGCACAAGCCTTAATTCCTTTAGAGTGCACAACAAGAGTGAATTATCGAGACAAGAACTCGTGAAGTCTAAGTTCATGAAATTGATCTCGATCGTTGGATCACAGAGAGATATGCACCGTTGATCTGATGCAAGTGCAATTTCAGGAATCAGAAGAAGGGAGGTGAGCCAACATTTGACATCGGAAAGCGCATAGTCGCGAAACACGAAGAGGATATATCGACCATAGGATCACAGAGATATCTGGACCATTGATCTGGAAAGCGTAGATTTGGGGTTTGGGTTCTAGAAGAAAGGGGCGAGTTGACTTCTAAATTCCTAAAACATGAAGTCTCAAAGTCCTGATTCATGAAGGGGAGATCTGGGTCATCAGATCACTGAGGTTCATGAACCATTGATCTGGCTTGATGAATTTCAGAGTTCAGGAGTTCGAACATCGAAGAAATTAGGAGAGATAACTCATGACTTCGTGAAACGTGAAGTCCCGAAGAGCTGGAGAGCCATAGTAAATTTCAATCATTGGATCCAGAGGGATACGTGGCGACAGATCGTGAGCTCCGGAGATATCTCACTTCAAGAATTTCCAGTTGAGAATTTAAATTCCCAAATCCTGGAGAGTTGGGGAGCTGAAATAAATATCGATCATCCAATCATCTGAAACAAATCTCAATTGTCAAATTGTCTGAATAATATCTCAAGCGTTAGATCGTCCAAAGTGAATCTGGGCCATCTGATCCAGAGCGTCAGTTTGATATTTGAGATTTCATAAGTCCAGAGATTTGAAGGAACTCTCGACTGTTGATCGAGAAAAGGACCGTAGAACCATTGATCTAGTTGTCGGGTCAATTTCCCAAAGTGGAGGTAGAGTCGTCGATTGAGAAGGATAGGTGTCTGCAGATCATTGACTCCAAAAGATTTTCATATGGAGAAAAGAAGGGTTTGATATTTGAAACTCCAAGAGCTCGGATCACAAAGTAAATCATAGTTGTTGATTTAGGAAGGTTAGATCTGATCCGCAGAACTTGAAAGGACATATTTGAACCGTCAGTTCAGGAGCACCGTCAATATCATGAGATCAACGGTGCCATCATATTGCAGGGTCAGAACATGCTGGAGTCTTAATTTTTCATGAGAGGGCCGCAATCAAAACCATGGTATCGCCAAAGGCATACATGGAGCTCTGTAGTGAATTGTGGGGTGAAAAGAAAATTGACCTCAAACCTCCTTTGGTCACACCTGCAATCACGTGGTCACATGAGAGCATCGCCCAAGGTCACATCAGCAAAAGATTTAGGAAGGAGCTAGTGCTGCTAGGCTCCACATCGGAGGTTACGCATTGAAAAGTCAAAAATCATTTGCATGTATAATCCAATGACACTGATCAATTTGAATATGATCGTAGGGTTGTTGTTTCATCTTGTGATTTATTGATTAGTTACGATTCAATTACACTAACTGAATCATTGTTCTTGAGGGGTTGAATCATTGTTCCTGAGCATTGGAATCATGATTCATGAACGTTTATTTTTTAGATTCCCGACTTGAGCATTGGAGATGCGGAGTGTAAGGGATGATGAGAGGAGGAATAAAAGAAAAATGTCATGACAGAGAGAGGTTGGTGTTTCTCTATAAAAAGTAGTTGAACTATAAGAAATGAATATCACAGCATGAATTGAGAGAGAAAATGCAGAGATGAAGAACATACGATGGACAGAGGAGAAATGGTGAAAATAACAGACTATACGAGAACTTAAGTGCAAGAAGATGTGAGTAGGAAGACATTGATGCAGGCATAGCAGATCAGTGTAGCAGAACAGTGATCAGACTGGTAAGCCTTTGATGAATACTGTATCACTGTAATAAATTTCAGCAAGCAAAGATTTATATTCAGGGTGGTAGGGTGGTTCTAGGGAGGACTATTTTCCTTAGAGTTTCTAGTGGGTGCTTGAAAACAGGGAGTTGTAGCTTCGATATGGTTGCAGCCAGAAAAACCAGGGTGATAGGGTGGTGCAAGGGAGAACCATTTTTCTCTATTATACATGTTGGCGCCTGTGTGACTGGAAGTTGGTGCTTCCATCTAGGTGGTGTTGGAACACTCAAGGAGTTGGTACTTCCTTCTAGTGGGTGCTGGAGAAACTAGAGAGTTGGTCCTCTCATCAATTTGCAGCATGTTAAAGAAGAGGTTATAGCCTCATTTTGAGTTGGTTCTCAAAGAAAGATGATGTACAGAACATAAAAGACTACCTATCATTCTAAGAAGAAGAGGTTTTCTCCCTTTATGGGTTTCCTCATGAATATATGTTTCTGTGTAAATCATATGTGTGATTGATATTTATTATTTTTGTTATTATAATATTGATGATCACTTGGAGAACATTAACAATATTTCAGTAGGCTTAAAATTGTTTAAGCACAGTAACAATTAATTCACCCCCCCTCTCAGTTGTCTTAGTATTTCCAAAAATTGGTATCAGAGCGGGTTCCTTTTAGCTAAAGGTAGATCAATAAGCTTAAACATGACAAGTCATGAAGGAACTTCAACCAATAAGACTCCTCTATTTGATGGAACATTTTTTTCTTTCTGGAAGGTTAGAATGAGAACATACATTATGGCCTTAGGTCTTGATGTTTGGGATGTTGTAGAGACTGGATATACAAAACCTGGTGTGCTATCTTCCAAAGATGATAAGTTAGAATTTAGATTCAATGAAAAGGCAATGAATGCAATCTTGAGTGGTCTTGCTGAAGATAAATTTGTAAAAGTAATGCAGCTTGATTTTGCCAAAGAGATGTGGGATAAAATCATTAGCAGTTATGAAGGAAATGAGAAAGTAAAAGATGCCAAAATTCAGACATATAGATTGAAATTTGAACAACTAAAGATGAATGAGTATGAAACAGTTAATAAATATTTCTTAAGATTTGAGGAGCTTGTGAATTCCATGAAGGGTCTTGGTGAGAAGATTGAAGATGCATTTTTAGTTCAAAATATTTTAAGATCTCTACCAAATAGATTTAATCCAAAAGTTTATGCAATAGAAGAATTGAATGATATTAAGATTTTGTCTGTTTATCAACTTCTAGGAACTCTAACTGCTTATGAAATGAGGATTAGTAAAGATAAACCTACCTCTAGAGAAGCGCCATTAAAAGAAGATAAGAATGTGGATTCTTAGCCTGATGAAATTGAAGAAAAATTTGTGAGAAGACTAAAGAAAGGATCGGGAAAGTTTCCCTTCAAATGTTTTAATTGTGGAAATATAGGTCACTTTGCATCTAAGTGTCCACACAAGAAGAAGAACCAGAATTCTGAAGGTGAAGAGAAGTACAAATCCAAGAGATTTGTTAAAAAGAAAATTTTATGTGTAAACAATGATGACTCTTCAGGAGACACAGATAGTGATTGTTCTTGTGAAGATAAGGTTAATGACTTTATGCTTATGGCCAAAGAGGATTATGATAATAAAATCACAGGAAGTGATGTTAATTATGAATAAGTTGTGGTTGACTTGGAAATAGAACTGATGAGTGCCCTAGAAGAAATTGATAGACTCGGATTTAAGAAGAAAAAGAAAAAACAATTGTTGATGCAGTTTGAGAAAGACAGTAAAAAACTTGATGAATACTTTGTCCTTATAAAAGTGGAATTATAAGAGGCAAATAAAATAGAGTACATTCTGAAACAACAATTATCAGAGAACAAGGCAAGATGTGAAGCCTTGGAAGAAGAGGTAGTAAAAACCAGAAAAGAGATGGAGAAGTTTAAAGCATTGTATCTCTAAAATCTTCCAAGCATTAAAGCCTCAGAAAAACTAAATGACATTCTGAGAAAACAAATATCTCCTTTGTTGAAGATTGGTTTAGTCTATGTAAGTGGTTCAAGCAACAAGCAGACAAAAAGCAAAGAGCCAATAAATATGATCAAGTTCCATGTCAGCAGACAATCAGACCATGTGAGTACTATGCCACCAAAAGATAATAAAGACAAGATGATCCCTGATAAAAAACAAAGATATCATAATATGGAGCAACAAATGCCAAGAAGAAGGCCATCCTTCAGGTACCAAAATTTCTTCCATGGTTACTTTTTTTACTACTCTAATTTTGGTCATAAGATTGCAAATTGTCAAATTAAGTTTAGAGACATGCAAGTGAGGAGATCAAGAAATAAAAAATCTTTGCAACATAGAACTAAACAACCAATGAGTAGACAAAGTTGCACCAATCACTTTGACCTATTGAACCATGATATTGAATGCTATAACTGTCATAACTTCGGCCACAAAGATGCAAAMTACCATCTGAAGAATTACAAAGTAGATCCAAGGATAAAACCCTTAGATAGAAATGCCAGCACATGGAAAAAGAAAGATAGTGAAAGATGTGGTCTAGTACTTTCATCTCAAAGACAAAATAACCCCTGGTATATTGACAGTGKATATTCCAAACATATGACTAGAGAAAAATGTAAGTTTTTGTCTCTAAGTGAAASCAAATCAGGAAATGTAACCTTTGGAAATGATGCACCAGGAAAAATCAAAGGTAAAGGAATGGTAAGTCTAAGTAATGGCAAAGGGAAAGCTCAAGATGTGTTGTTTGTAGATGGTCTGAAACATAATCTGCTTAGTGTCAGTCAAGTTTCTGACAGAGGATGTAAAGTTGTTTTCACTTCTAAAGATTGCAAAATAAAATCTGTGAACTCAAGATAGTTGATTGCAAAAGGCATAAGAACAAAAAACAATGTCTATGTTTTGAAAAAAGAAAAATAAGAATGTCACTTAAGTAAGTATGATGAAAGCTGGTTATGGCATAAGATACTTGGACCCCTAAATTTTGATCATCTAATCAAACTTAGAAATAGTGGGGTAGTAAAATATCTTCCAAAAATATCAAATCCATATGATTTTGTATGCAAACCTTGCCAAATAGGAAAGATCACTCAGACACAGCTTAAATCTAAGAAATTTTCATCAACAGAGAAACCTCTTCGGTTAGTACATATGGATTTATGTGGACCATCAAGGAAGGAAGGTACAGGAAAACAAAATTATTTCATGTTGATTATTCATGATTATTCTAGACTTACATGGGTTTCCTTTCTTAAAGAAAAATATGAATCATTTGAAAAATTCAAAGTGTTTAAGGCTCTAACTGAGAATCAAATAGGAAAAAGATTGAAGGTAGTAAGGTCTGATAGAGGAGGAGAGTTTAGTTTAGAAGACTTCAAATATTTTTGTGATAAACATGGGATCAAAAGACAGTATACTATTCCAAGGACTCCACAACAAAATGGAGTAGTTGAGAGGCATAATAGATCAGTCCAATAGGTGGCAAGATTAATGATGAATGAAAGGAATATTGCTCAGACATATTGGGTAGAAGCAATTCATACAACTGTACATATTCTTAACAAAGCTCATCTCATGCCACAAAGTGACAAGACTCCTTATGAACTATGGCTTGGAAGACTTGCTTCAATCAAGCATTTTAAATTCTTTGGGAGTAAGTGTTATATCAAGAATAATGATGAAAATATTGGCAAATATGATGACAGGGATGATGAAGGTATCTTCCTAGGGTATGCTACAAACAATAAAGGATACATATGTTATAATAAGAGGCTGCATAAATCAGTTGATTGTATTGACATAAAAGTTGATGAAGAAATCTCCGCACGAGATGTAAGCAGCGTTGAATCAACAACAGAGGATATAGTTGAAGTTGAAGATGAACAGGTCCAAGAATCATAAAAAGAAGAATCTAAGTCAGATGAAGATACAAATACTCAGGAAGACTCAAATCAACAGACAACATCAAATCCTCCCTCCAGAATTACTCAAAAGAACCATCCTACAAGTCAAATAATTGGTGAGAAAGACAAAGGTGTACAAACCAGGAGAAGGGTAATAAAAGACACTGAGAAATCACATATTGTCTTCATATCCATGGTGGAACCCAAGAACTTTAATGAATCCAGTGAAGATCTAAATTGGTTAAAATCAATGAATGAGGAACTGGATCAGATTGAGAAGAACAATACTTGGAATCTTGTTCCTAGACCTGAAGATAAGAATGTAATTGGGTCCAAATGGGTGTTTAAGAATAAAATGAATGAAGTAGGACAAGTTTTTAAGAATAAATCTAGATTGTTCTGTAAGGGGTATGCACAAGTTCAAGGACAAGATTTTGATGAAACCTTTGCGACAGTGGAAAGATTGGAAGCCATCAAAATATTTCTTGCTTATGCATGTCATAAGACCTTTAAAGTATATCATATGGATGTTAAGTCAACATTTCTTAATGGATATCTAGAAGAAGAAGTATATGTGGAGAAACCTGAAGGATTTTCACTGACAGATAATCTTGACTATGTCTGTAAGTTGAAAAAGGCATTATTTGGATTGAAAGAGGCACCACGAGCCTGGTATTATAGACTGGACAAATTTCTATAGGACAAAGGGTTCAAGAAAGGTATTGTTGATAGTAATCTGTACATTAAGTCTGAAGGTGATGATTTATTAGTTGTTTTGGTTTATGTATATGAAATTATTTTTGGATGCACTAATGACCCTTTAGTTGAGTGGTTTTCTAATTCAACGTAGACTGAGTTTGAGATGTCCATGATAGGAGAACTGTCATATTTTCTTGTTTTATGAATCAATCAGAGTTCTGCAGGGAGATTTATCTCTCAAGAAAAGTATTTGAAAGAGATGTTAAAGAGGTTTTAGATGGAATATTCCTCTCCTGTTAGTACACCTATGGTGGTTGGTTGCAAGCTCAGTAAAGATGATATTACTCCTGATGTTGATCAAAGAACATATCGATCAATGATAGGAAGCCTTCTATACATCACAACATCCATAACTGATATAATGCAAGCTATTGGAATGGTAGGTCGTTATCAATCTGCTCCTAAACAAATTCATTTAGCAATTGTCAAGAGGATATTCAAATATTTTAAGGGTACAATGACTCATGGTATTTGGTATCCTACAAATCATAATCATCAATTAACTGCATATTCAGATGTTTATTGGGAAAATTGTTTGGATGAGAGAAAGAGCACCAATGAAGGAACATTCTTCTTAGGCGATTCATTAGTAGCATGGATTAGTAAGAAGAAGGGATCCATATCATTATCAACTAAAGAGGGAGAGTACATTGTTGTTGCTACTTGTTGCACTCAGATATTATGGATGATAAAAACTCTTGCAGATTTGAAGGTAACTTATATTGATCCAATTCCACTTCACTGTGATAAAACCAGTGCCATTAGTGTCTCCAAGAATCCTGTGCTTCAATCCAAGACTAAGCATATACCAATAAAGTATCATTTTCTCAAAGAGAAGGTTACAAATAGAGTTGTTCAGCTGAATTATATTCCATCAAAAGATCAGATTGTTGATATCTTCACCAGAAGGGGAGATCTAATAGCTCAATTTGATTATCTACGCCAGAAGTTGGGCGTGACCCTGTTATCAAGTTAAAATAGTCTATCTAATCAAGGGGAGAGTGCTCATTCTATCTTTGTTCAGAAGGATAATAGAGTCACTCTCAGTTTTTCTTTGACCTTGATGTCAAAGGGGGAGAAAAGGTGTGGTATGGATGCTACAGTTGGAGGTCTAAGCAGAATAGTGCAGCCTTTTAGGGTTGCCATCAATTCCAAAGGGGGATATTGCCGGAATGTTTACAGGGGGAGTGTTCTTTTCATTGATGGCAAGAACAACAATGATGATGGAAAACATGAAAGGTTCGTAGACAGAAACCTTTGAATACTTAGAAAATCTTCTAAGTCGGAAGAGATCATAAACTCAGGAGGAGGAGCGACAATGGTTGTCGGATCGAGCACTATGAAGAATATGGATCGTTGGATCAGAATCCAGACAGGAGGAATGAGAGCGAAGAGGAGGAGAATAGATATCAGGCTTTAGACCTGAGCGTGTGGACCAACCGTCATTGGATTTAGAGGTAAGTGCATGGGCCTTAATTCCTTTAGAGTAGACAGTAGGAGTGAATCCACGATATAGGAACTTGCAAAGTCCAAATTCACAAAATTGATCTTGACTGTTGGATCACGGAGAGATATGGACCGCTTATATGATGCAAGTGCAAGTTCAGGAATCAGAAGAAGGGAGGTGAGCCAAATTTCGACATTACGAAGCGTGTATTCACGAAACGCTAAGACGAGATATCGAGCATTAGATCATAGAGAGATCTGGACCGTTGATCTAGCAATCGTAGATTCAGGGTTCGGGTTCTGGAAGAAAGGGGCGATTTGACTTCCAAAGTCCCGAAACATGAACTCTCAAAGTCCTGATTCATGAAGGGGAGATTTGGGCCTTCGGATCACTGAGGGTCATGGACCATTGATCTGGCTCGACAAAGTTTGGAGTTCAGTAG
Source organism: Picea engelmannii (assembly GCA_009831015.1). Classification (NCBI taxonomy): domain Eukaryota; kingdom Viridiplantae; phylum Streptophyta; class Pinopsida; order Pinales; family Pinaceae; genus Picea; species Picea engelmannii. Next base: position 19,770 of record ML864133.1, on the reverse strand, counting down.
TTAGAACATCAGAGAAAGTAGGAGAGCTAACTCACGAGTTCGCGAAATGTGAATTCCCAGAGAGCCAAAGTAAATTTCAACTGTCATATCCATAGGGATACGTGGCGACGGATCGTGAGCTCCGGAGAAATCTCACTTCAATAATTTCCAATTGAGAATTGAAATTCCTGAAGCCCAGAGAGCCAAAGAGCCGAAGTAAATCTTGATCGTCCGATCATCCGAAATAGATCTCAATCATCAGATTGTCCGAAGAATATCTCAAGATTCAGATCATCCGAAGTGAATCTGGGTCGTCTGATCTAGAGCGTCAGTTTGAGATTTGAGATTTGAGAAGTTCGGAGACCCAAAAGAAGTATCGACCGTTGATCGAGAAAGGGGTCGTAGAACTGTTGATCTGGTTGACAGGTCAATTTCCCAAAGTGGAGGCAAAGTTGTTGATTGAGAAGTACAGGTGTCTGTAGATCATCAACTACGGAAGATTGGCGTATGGAGAAAAGAAGGGTTTGAGATTTGAAACTCTCGAAGCCCAGATCACGAAGTAAGTCACAGTCATTGATTTAGGAAGGTTAGATCTGATCCACAAAAGTTGAAAGGACAGATCTTAACCATGAGTTCAGGAGCACCGTCAATATTGTGAGATCGATGGGGTCAAAACTTGCTTGGGTCTTAATTTTTCATGAGCGGGCCGCAATCAAAACCACAATATCTCCAAAGGCATACGTGGAGCTCTATAGTGAATTGCGGGGCGAAAAGCGGATTTCCCTCAAACCATCTTTGGTCGTGCCTACAATCACATGGTCACATGAGAGCATCACCTAAGGTCACATCAATGGAAGATTGAGGAAGGATCTAACGCTGCTAGGCTCCACATTAGAGGTTACGCATTGAAAAGTCAAAAGGCATTTGCATGTATAATCCAATGACGCTGATGAATTTGAATCTGATCAAAGGGTTTTTGTTTCATCTTGTGATTTCTTGATCAGTTACGATTCAGTTACACTAACTGAATTTTTGTTCCTGAGCAGTTGAATCATTGTTCCTGAGCGTTGGAATCATGATTCATGAGCATTTTTTTTTATATTCCCGACTTGACAATTGGAGATGCGGAGTGTAACAGATGATGAGAGTAGGAATAAAAGAAAAATGTCATGACAAAGAGAGGTTGTTATTTCTCTATAAAAAGTAGTCGAGCTATAAGCAATGAATATCACAGCATGAACTCAGGGATAAAATGAAGAGATGAAGAACATAAGATGGACAGAGTAGAAATGGTGAAAATAGTAGATTGTACAAGAACTTAAGCGCAAGAATATGCGAGCAGGAAGACACTGATGCAGGAAAAGTAGAGTAGTGTAGAAGAACAGTGATGAGACTGGTAAGACTTTAATAAATATTGTATCACTATAATAAACTTCAGCAAGAAAAGATTTATATTTCAAGGTGGTAGGATGGTGCTAGGGAGGATTGTTGTCCTCAGCATTTCAAGTGGGTGCTTGAACACAGGGAGTTGTAGCTTCCATTTGGTTGTAGCTAGAAAAACTAGGGTGGTAGCATTGTGCAAGGGAGAACCATTGTTGTGTGTTATACAGGTTGGTGCATGTGTGACTGGAAGTTGGTGCTTCCATCCAGTTGGTGTTGGAACACTCAGGGAGTTGGTGCTTCCTTCTAGTGGGTGCTATAGAAACTAGAGAGTTGGTGCTCTCAGCAAGTTGCAGTTTGTTGAAGATGAGATTGTAGCCTCATTTTGAGTTGATGCTCAAAGAAAGATGATTTACATAACATAAAAGACTGCCTATCAGTCTAAGAAGAAGAGGTTTTCTCCCTTTATGGGTTTCCTCATGAATATTTGTCTCTGGGTATATCATATGTGTGATTGATATTTATTATTTTTGTTGTTCATGACTTGCATAATATTGATGATCACTTGGAGAACA
>WSFP011423365.1:0-22635 GCA_009831015.1 Picea engelmannii | reverse complement strand
TATGGAATGTCAAGTATCATGGATCTCATGACGTGACATGGAAACCCGACACCATTTTTTAATTTGGGCACAAAACCTGATGTACATGGGCTATAATGGTGCAACTTATGTATACACATGTTGTATAACTATTAGGGCACGTATATATGGAAAATATTATGTTTAGCTCTAGGAACTACAAAAAGGGACTTCAAGCCTACACAGGGAAATGGAAAAAGGCCTTATGAGCAAATTTGCATAGGGTGAGGAAAATACTGCTATAACAAAAAAAAATTGATTGTCAGAACAAAGAATAGGTCAACCTTCAAATGAAAGGAGAACTAATGACATGCATAACGATCCACCTGTCTTTTTGTACAATGAGGTATAATTCTATATTTGTCATAATTTTCGACACAAAGCATCATATTGTAGATTGAAATATTACAAATCAAAGCCACAAAAGAATCAGACATTTGAAAATGTCAAATTAGGGAAGAAGAAAGAGAATGGTAAGTGTGGATTAGTGTTTTCTTCCCAAAAACAAAAGGATTCTTGGTATATTGACAGTGGATGTTCCAAACATGTGACTAGTGACAAAAGTAAATTTATGTTTCTAAGTGAATCCAAGTTTGGAAGTGTGACATTTGGAACTAATTCTCTAGGAACAATCAGAGGAAAAGGATTAGTGAGTTTGAGTAATGGTCAGGGAAAAGAACAAGATGTGTTATTTGTTGATGGACTGAAACACAACCTTCTAAGTGTCAATCAAATGTGTGACAAAGGATGTAAAGTAACTTTCACTGCTAAAGATTCTAAAATAAATTCAACAAGTACAAGAAATATTGTGGCAAAGGAAATCATAACAGACAATAATTTTGATTATTTGGGTTGGTTTTCATTGATGTCAACCCTTGAAGAAAGTCTGGTATCGAATTTTGGTAGCACAAATGTTTGGGTAATGAACCCAAGTTTGTTTGATGTATAATGGTATGAGTTTTAATATATTTGAAATTAAGACTATTCTGGATGGATAGTACATTTCATGCCATTTACGGTGTGTTATCACTAAGAGTCACCCTCAGACTGCGAGAGGACAAGCCCAGTACCCATCATAATGTTTGGTGGATGTTGATTTTATGAGTGGAGGTCAAATGAACAAAAATGAGTACAAGAATTATTTTAATCACAGAAACTGGACAAGTAATGCACAGGGAATTGAGGTCATCATTAAATTCAGTAAGTGATTTGAGTTTAAGGGTGAGTAGGAGGAAGACTTAGTGAGAGAGGTGGACAAGTCCGTCATGAGCATCCGACTTTCAAGCAGCTTGGTGAAGAAAACTCAGGCTCAAGAGCACTCTTGAACTCAAGTTTCAGACACCGAAATATGTCACAGCAACACAATAATCAAACCTACATTATCATGCAACTACAACAAATCAACTGGATTCTCCATGCCCGAGCCTTTCAACATAAGAGGAAATAAGCTAACAAAGAAGATAACTAAAACTGGTCACAACACTACAGTAATCAAACCTACATTACAATAGAACCAAAACCCTCAACTAGATCCTCGATGCTCGAGTGTTTCAGCATAGTTTAAATGAAGAGATGAAAGAAACTGACTTCTATTAATGTGAAAGCCTCAAAATTGATACATAACCAAAGAACAGTTTTGGCATCAAAATATTAAAAAAATAGGGAGCTTTGCTCAACCAGTTGACGACCTTAAAAAAATATTGAACTGATATATTTATACTCAAATCATTCCACAAATAACAAGGGTGTGATCTGTCCATCCATTCAAAGCCTTTCGTCTTCGCCTTCTTATGTCAGACTGAGCATCTATCCTCCTGTTAGACGCAAATGCAACTCAGCATGGGCCTGCAAGAAAAACTGTCCATGGGGGTACCTCGGGCTGACAGTTTTGTCTCCACGGCCAGACCCTCCATGCTTTCTAATTACTGGGTGATTCAAGGTTTCAACCACCAATCCTTTCTTTTATTAACTAAATGCTCATCGGGATTGGGATGAGGCTTAACGCCTAGGGGGATTTCACACGTTGCTCTTGGATTTGACGCTTTATGAGCACATGATTGTGGGGCCATCAAAAAAGGTTTGGACCTAGGCTACATTTGGGCCTGCAATTCACCACTAACTTCCACATAGCTCTTACACTATATCATGGTTTTGATTGCGGGACCGCTCAATAATTTTATCTTTCGATCATGTTGCATCCCCGCAGTGGAGTGTGATTGTTGATTTGGCCTCATTCCATGATTTGGGGAACCTCTTCTAACTTAGTGTCCCCACTAAATTTTATATGCCCTCTAACTCTAGGATCCTTCTAACCATGCTTAGAGATGGCACTAATTTTGGCATTGAACAAGAACACTTCCCGGAGGATGATTTGATGTGGAGGCCTGATGTCACTTATGTTGATGTGTCGCGGACAGAGGGGTGACATGTGTCACTCGAAAAAAGGTTGAAGACATGTATGAAAATGCTTGAATTGAGTGCCATGTGTCATTGCTATATGGATGCCACATTTCATGATTGATAAGGGTGCCACATGTTTTCACTGAATGCTGCCACGTACTTTGGACTTCGGAGCTCGAGAGGGGTCTTCATGTAGCGTTGGCATAAATATGGGCTTGGAGTTATGTGGCGACCTGAAATGAATGATGAAGCTCCAAATTGAATGAAGAATGTTGATTCGGATGGACACGTGGCAGTGATTGGTGGACTACAAGTGAAAACACACCGGAATAAATCGAGAGTGGAGATGTTGAAAATCTTGAAGCCTGAATTCCCGAAGTAAATGATGATCATCCAATCTGGAAGGACGCATGGCAGAGATCTACAACTTTGGGAAAAAATAATTCAGAGGAAAGTGAGAAGGGAAGCTTCGAAACTCCCAAAGCCTGAACTCCTGAAATGAATCATGACCAACCTATCTGAAAGGATGCATGGCACTTGATATTTAACTTCAGGAAAAATGCTCTGGAGGAAAATGGGATTAGAGATGTTGAAACTCCCAAAGCTCGTATTCTCAAAGTAAATATTGATTGTTTGATCCAGAGGGATGTGTGGTGCTTGATATGCAACTTCAAGGCTTCCACTTGGTCTTTAAATCTCGCACAAATCTGACGCTCCGAAAGACTGAGAGTCATTGATCTAAAATTCTTCTCAGATCTTTGCCATCAAAAATTGAACCTGACCGTTGCTTGTATTTTAAGTCTAAAATGGGCTTCTTTTGAATGTTGCATTTGGACGCTTCTGTGAAAAAAAGAACTTGGTCATCCTGCGACCCTTTTATAGCTATATGTGATCAATTTTGGCTCCATAGGGGATGGCATGCTCCCTGCGAGCTGCCAAGAAAAAGCAGTTCCAGTGCTTTAGTTGTTGGGTTGTGGAGTCGAGCTCAGATACATTTTTTGAAGGAAACAGGATAACATGTACACTACTCTACTTGAAAATAAATCAATCACACATGCTCCTGAAGGAGCTTATTTATGTACAAACCTACACTAACTGATTTTTACAAAGTGTTAGGTGAAAGAGAACTTCCACCAGAGCCATTCAAGTAACCTCCTAACTAAAAAGTTATTTACTATGTCACTGATCCACAAAGGATAATGAAACTGTGACAACAAATCAATTACATTCTTCATCTCTTCTCCTAGTGTTGAAGGTAAGATAAAGTTGGGTGGCTTCAATACATGGAAAAAATGCAACTCCATGTATTCCCCTATAGGGTCATCAAATAGGTGACAAAACTTACTAGGTTGGTAACATAAATCCTTCTCTATCTTACATTTTCTCACATCTAGCTGAATGTCTATGGAAAGTACAGGTGAGTGAAAGGCTGATGCAAGATGTTGATCCACTTCTCCTTGGTTTTCTTCAATCACATATGCTAACTCATGGCAAGAAATCTTCTCGTGTATATAAATGGATGGATCTTTTTCTTTAACATGTTTCCCTTGGAAGAACCTTTCATTTTCACTGGATAATAATTCCCTTTTATTCTAAAAACACCTCCACATCTTCATTACTATCTCCATAATGATCAAATGAAGGAGGAGCCTTGAACACACTACCAAAAGGTATATTTTTCCCAACGTGAGAAAATTGCTCTTCATTACTAAAAACAGGTTGCCTTTTAAGATTCAACCAAGGAAGCAATACCTTATCATCATCATATGAGTCAAAAATAGGTTGCTCATATTTAGGATTTTTAGAAACGGGGCTACAAAGAATATCATCTTCCAGAACAGATTCAATTTTCGCACTTTCCTTACTAAGACAGCAAAGTCATCTTTCATCTGATGCAGATGAATGGGGAAGAGAAAGAGTTGATTCATTATCCAAGGCATTTCTTTATACTCAGAGCCTTTACAAGAATAAGCTATATCCTGAACACAGTATTTATACTCCTCACAACAACTATGACAAATTGACTTAGAGGAATAAAAATTTTGACAATGCATATTAAAAATTGCATGAAACTATTCCAAGGAGGAGATGCCATAGGGGGAAAAGGATCGATACCACTCATGAGCATCTCCCTCCAATGATAACATGAAAATATTCATTAACACATCCTCATGATGTATTCCCCACTTATGCATGAGTTCATGAAACTCAAGCAGATGCTCAGCAGGGTTTTCATCTTTATGTTCTCCAAATGTGGGCAAAAAATCACCCCACTCATCCATAGTAGGAACAACATTTGGAAATCAGGAACAAAAGAGAAATTAAAATGAGAAAACCTCTGAGCCAAGATGGCTTCCATATGAAAATATGACTTCCTAAACTTGTGGGGTCATCGTTGGATTCTTTAATCATGGAGTTGTCAGGTGAATGATATGCAGTCTGAATGTGTCTAGTCTTCATTCACCATCGAAGATCAGATATGATCGTTGTCATTCTCCCAGGAAAGATATATTCACTTTCGTCCCCGAAAATGAAGCAATTAATGTTAGCACTGAGAGTCGCCCTCGGAATGTGAGAGGATCAACCCAGTACCCATCAGAATGTTTGGTGGATGTTGGTTTTATGAGTGGAGGTCAAATGGAAAAAACTCAATACAAGAATTATTTTAATCATAGAAACTAGACAAGTGATGCACAAGGAAGTGAGCTCCTCATTAACTTCAGTAAGTGATTTGAGTTTAAGGGTGAGTAGGAGGAAGACTTAGTGAGAGAGGTGGAAAAGTCTGCCATGAGCATCTGGCTTTCATGCAGCTTGGTAAATAAAAACTTAGGCTGAAGATCACTCTTGAAATCAAGTTTTAGACACTAAAATATGTCACAATAGCACAATAATCAAACCTAAATTATCATGCAACTACAAAAAATCGAACTAATCCTCCATGCCCGAGCCTTTCAACATAAGGGGAAATAAGGTACCAAAGAAGCTAACTCAAACCGGTCACAACACTACAGTAATAAAACCTACATTACAATAGAACCACAACCCTTGACTGGATCCTCCATGCCCGAGTGTTTCAACATATTTTAAACAAAGAGATGAAAGAAACTGACTTCTATTAATGCGAAAGTCTCAAATTTGATACATAACTAGAGAACACTTCTGGCATCAAAATATTACAAAAATAGGGATCTCTGCTCAACCAGTTGACGACCTTAATAAACTCTTGAACTAATCTATTTATACTCAGATCAGTCCACAACTACCAGGGGTGTGATCTGGCCATCTATTCAAAGCCTTTCATTTTTGATTTCTTCTGTTAGACTGAGCGTGTATCCTCCTGTCAGATGAAAACTCAGGTCAGCATGGGCTTGCATGAAAAAATGTCCACGAGGGTACCTCGGGCTGACAGTTTCGTCTCCACGGCCAGAACCTCCATGCTTTCTAGTTACTAGGTGATTCAAGGTTTCAACCACCAGTCCTTTATTTTATTAATTGAACCCTCGTCAAGATATGGATGAGGCTTAATTCCTAGGGGGTTTCCATGCACTGCTCTTGGATTTGATGCTTTATGAGCATGCGATTGTGGGGCCATCAAAGGCAGTTTGGACCTAGACCACTTTTGGGCCCACAATTCACCACTATCTGCCATGTAGCTCTTATGCTATACCATGGTTTCGATTGCGGGACCGCTCAAGAATTTTTTATTTCGAGCATGTTGCATCCCTGCAATGGAGCGTGGTCATTGATCTGGCCCCGGTCTGCAACTGGGGCACCTCTGCTAACTTAGCATCCCTGCTAATGTTTGTCTACCTGCCAAATATAGGATCCTTCTAACCATGCTTAGAGATGGTGCTAATTTTGGCATTGAGCAAGAACACTTCCTGGAGGATGATCTGATGTGGAGGCCTGACGTCACTTATGTTGACGTGTCATGGACGGAAGGGTTACATGTGTCACTCAAAAAAAGGCTGAAGACATGTCTGAAAATTCTTGAAATGAGTGCCATGTGTCAGTTCTATATGGATTCCATGTGTCGTGACTGATAAGGGTGCCACATGTCTGCATTGATGGTTTCCACGTACTTTGGACTTCGGAGCTCGAGAGGGGTCTTCATGTAGAGATGGCATAAATATGGGCCCGAAGTTATGTGGAGACCTAAAATGAATGTTGAATATCTGAAATGAACAATGAGCATTGATTCGAATGGACACACGACAGCGATCATTGGACTATGGATGAAAACACACTAATACATATGGGCGGATTATTCCACAAAATTTTTCCATGTTTCCATTATTTTCATCTTTTTTTTAAAATACAGCAGGATTTTCGTCGATATTGCAATGAAATTTCATCGCAATATCCACAAATAGGTTATTTTAACTTGGTTGGGATTTTCGTCTCTATTTCCACGAACTTTCGTGGAAATAGCGATGAAAAGTTTACCTATCTCATTGATCGGTGTTAACGACTAGTTGACTATTTGATCTATATATACCTAACTTTAAGATACTTTGTGACACAATTGCTATAGTTGCAACATTGTTCTTGGCTTTTGTTTGAGCTGTTCATTTTTTTCGTCACCCACCGGTTGAACAAATCCAATTCTCGATCTACATAGATCGGATTTTGAACTTGCAAGGTTAGTACGATTTTTTTTATTGATGTACCCATTTAACTTGTTAATTTCTGTTCAAATGTCCAAATTTCATGTGTAGTGCCATATTTCATGTCTTTGGTTTCTGGATCTAGTTAGTATATTCTATGGAAAAAGGTATGTGGATTCCATAATATTCTAGGTTTATGGAATACACATACCCTTTTCCCTTTAATTGTAGCTATAATGTCTCTCTCTTTTCATTGATAAAGATATGGAAGTGCTCTTGAAGCTCAACCTTGATCAGTGAAATGATAGTAATTGATTGTCATTTTCTTCTCACTTTTATTTTTAGCTTACGGTTGGCCACCTTCAACCATCTTAGCTTATGGTTATCCACTTTTAACTTTCTTGGTTTGTGACTAAGCACCTTTAACAAATGAACTTATGATTATATACCATACTCTTCCAATATAAATAAAGTATATTTGTTTCAACTTTCTCAATAAAATCCACATACCCTTTTCTTATATGTGATGTTGTCTCTCTCAATTTTTTATAATCACACGTAATTCTAGATGTAGTGATTAAATTTAGTTTGTACTTTATGTAACTTGTTTATACACTATTAATAAGGAGTATCTGAAATATAAAAAATTCATGACAAAATCTGCGATAACATGATGAAATCTACTAGTCAAAGAATGAAAAATGAGAACATGCCAAAGTGTCTTAGAAAATAAAATTGTGACCACTGTAAGTAGCATAAAATTGTGACCATTGTATGTATATGCAAATCAACACATCATAATTTAAACCAACCCAACCCAATTGTGGATGATAAGTGGTTGGCATTCCTTTTTTAGTCGTGAATTTCAAAGATTGGCATTTTGTCTACAAAACAACTTGGAGGTTAGTGTATGGTGTCAAGTGATTCAAGTTTGAGAAATTTTGACCACTTTCGTGAAATGGTATGTAACTATTTTCCATGGTGATTCAGTACACACTACTCTAAAGTACAAATTGAAACATATTGATCTTATGAGTTAATCGATAATAAAAATAAGCATGTCAAAATGTCTTAGAAGAAATAATTGTGAGGATTGTAGGTCACTGTAAATAAACATATCAGAATCGAGAGTAGCTAAAATATAAAATTTGACAACTTACTGGTTGGTATGTAGGTAAGAGAATTACTTGTTAGGACAAGGATTTGTGACTATGAACAAAAATGATAGGAAGCTTGCTCGGTTAAGAACAGCATTAGAGGCGAGGGGCGATGGAAAATGTTATTTCCCTTTCTATGATTGCAGAGGCTTGCAAAAAAAAATACTTTTAATAACAACAGCTCGAAGACATTGTAGGGAGAAGGGGAACGCCGAAGGGGGTTATGAATATCGTCCATTGGTAAGAAGATTCAATATTTAATGTATCTTTTGTAATAATCAGTATGTCATGAATTTTAGTAATATTTCTTATCAGGATTTTTATATTTTCTATACACACTAACTTTTCTATGTTGTTTTTAAATATATAGACGATGCCCCCAAAATGCCAACCTCCAGAGAGTTATTTTCCAAGCACTAGCAGAATTACTCCTTTATAGGGTGATGAACTTCAAGATCAGAATATTGAAGTTGTTGATCAAGTTATTAATGACGATATGGATGGAGATAACATTAGTGATTCAAATTAGGAAGATGAGATACATAGATTGATCCAAGACACATTTTCTCCAATGGATGAGGACAACCAGGATGATAGTCATGATGTTGATCCTCTACTCAAGAAGTCACATCAACCTCTTTATGATAGCCTTATTTTATTGCATCAACATTTGCAGGTGGCTATCATCAAAAGAAATCCATAAAGAATATATAAGGTATTGGAAGAGAGAAATTCCCCGACTAATGTGTCAAATGCAACAGCATCTACCTCCAACATTTTTCAATGCACAAGAACACTACCTCATACACCAATATGAGGAGATTGAATTATGTGGACGAGTACACACAAGGTCGATGTGGATGGTGGAGAGGCAGTTGAAGTCACTGAAGGCTTTTGTTAGACAAAGAGAATGTATGGAGGGTTCTATGGTTTAGGGATATATGATATATCAATGCATGGTGTATATTAGTCAATATCTACCTAAATTAGCATAAAATATGAATGTGCCTCACATTTGGCATCTCAACTCCATCAACAAATTTGAAGGGGAGGTCCTATTGGGAAAAAGTAAAATGAGGACTGTGAAAGGTAATTATTAGATGTTGACGTAGATTTAATATATTACACATTTATTAAATTATTCCTTTATTAAAAATGGCTAATTAATGATATTAAATTGTTATGCTATCATATAGTTTCTCGAGAGTGGGATGCTTTACATTTATACATTGCAAACAACCTTGATTGGATGGAGCATTGGATAGAATATACTGAAGAATACTTCGGTAGTTTATCATGGGAAGGGGTGAGTAAGATGATTAAAATAGTGCATTGTCATCGAGATCAATTTCTTGATATTACATCAAGGGAATTTTATTTATCCTTTGGTTTAAAAGATAAATAGGCAAGTTAAATTGTTTACCCACATTTACCTAGTTTTTTCCCAATTTTTCAATGTATTTGGCTTGTTTAATTTTTGAAATATATATTTAGTAAATCCTATATGAGGTTTATTAATTGGCAATGTATGTTTTACTTGTTGTCCATGTTGCAGTTGAAACATCACAAGGCTATGTGGTGTAATGGTCGTAAATTTTGTATAAAAATGTTGGATAATAAGATGAAAACCTCGGATTGTGGGATAACTACAGTGTTTAAGGTCACCAACATTTCCTCTAGAAGTGACAGAAATATGGAAGAAACTGAGAATAGGTACTATGGCCATTTGGAGGATATAATTGAGTGTGATTTTAATTCCTTTAAAATAGTTCTATTTGAGGTTAAATGGTACAGGATACAGATGCATGAATGTGATCCTGAAAGAATTGTTATTGAGCATGATAATGGATTTACCATGGTTAATACAATGGCATTTGAATTGGGTACAGAGTCTTATGTTCTTCCAAGTCAATGTGAGAAAGTATTTTACTCAGATGTACCTGGTAAAGAAGGTTGGTCATACGTTGTTAGATATGATCCAAGAGGAATACCAATAAAGAATAATCATGTAGCTGAGGATGAAGATAATAATGAGGAAGAAGTTCATGATTATTCAGATCAAGAGCAGGTGGCTCATGTAGTCAATGTGTCAGATGAAGAAGTTGAATAAGTTGATCATCCAAATGTAGGAGAGGAAAATCTCATAGATGATATAGATAACTATACTAGCAAAAATAGCATTTATGATGATGTTGATAGGAATGAGCCTTTCACCAATATCGATTATGAACCAGATCCTTATACAGATGTTGAGCTGGATGAAGAAGAAGATGATTGATATTTAATTGTTGAAAAGAAGTGGTATGTGTTTATAACGTTTATATGATCTTTATATGTTTTTATTTTGTATAATATAGTATATGATACATGTTATTTAGAATTTCAAATTAGGTAATATGGGGAAATTGAGAGTGATGTGGGGAGCGGGCATAATTAGAGCTTCCACCTTCATGTGGCTGCCCATGTTTAGTAGAGAATTAACTATTCTCGAAACCAAGAGGATCTCTGTGTGACTGCGCCTAATCATACCAATGATGTAGGTATGTCCATCATCAATTCAAACTGTGAATGGGGCCAACGTTGAATGGGGCCAATGTTGAAAATTTTTCAAACTATTTCTGAATGCATTGAAATTTGACATGGATAGACTATTCACATACCTTAATGATATAGTAGGGTTTTCTGGACTCAAATTTGACTCACACACCCACTTTCTTCCATCATCAATTCATCATGTAAACCATAAAACCTAATTTAGTGGAGTCATCGATTTGTGATCAGGTTTTAGTGTTCCCAGTGAATGGATGCGTTATTGTTGACATTGAATGGGACAACACATGTACCTTCTTAATTTTCTTCCTTCACTTGATGTGGGCCTGGTAATTCCTAGCCTTGAATTGAAAGTTGCCCCTAGTATTAGTCATCACCCTTCATGACAGTTGTCACCCAACGATCATTAAATCACAAGGTTGGAGGCATATGGGAATTGCGATCATGAGGCTTTATAAACCTACAATAACAAGATACATTAATTGAACTTTGACTAGATTGAAAGGTATGTGCAATTCAAAATACTAACAACCCAAAACTAAAAGGGATCAATACACAAATTTCCAATGAGAGGTGATCTAGCCGTGGTGTGTAGTAATAGGCCTAGCACCTTCAAAATTATCATTCTCCAAATATCTTATACAAATTTTACAAGGAAAATGTACTAGGACTAGACACGAGCAACGGTGACCTATGAATGGGGCCAACGTTGAAATTTTTTCAAATTGTTTCTGAATGCATTGAAATTTGACATGGATAGACTATTCACATGCCTTAACGATATGGGAGGGTTTCTGGACTCAAATTTGACTCACACACCCACTTTCTTACATCATCAATTCATCATGTAAACCATAAAGCCTAATCTAGTGGAGTCATTGATTTGTCGGGTTTTAGTGTTCCCAGTGAATGGATGCATTGTTGTTGACATGGAATGGGACAACACATGTACCTTCTTAATTTTCTTCCTTCACTTGATGTGGGCCTAGCCATTCCTAGCCTTGAATTGAAAGTTTCCCCTAGTCTTAGTCATCACCCTTCATGACAGTTGTCACCCAACGATCATTAGATCACAAGGTTGGAGGCATATGGGCATTGGTATCATGAGGCTTTATAACCCTACAGTAACAAGAGACATTAATTGAACTTTGAATTGATTGAAAGGTGCATGCAATTGAAAATACTAACACCCCAAAACTGAAAGGGATCAATACATAGACTGTCAATGAGAGGTGATCTGGTTGTAGTGTGTAGGAATAGGCCTATCACCTTCAAAATTATCATTCTCCAAATATATTATACAAATTTTACAAGGAAATTGTATTAGGACTAGACACGGGCAACAGTGACCTGTGAATGCGGCCAACGTTGAAATTTTTTCAAACTGTTTTTGAATGCATTGAAATTTGACATGGATATACTATTCTCATGCCTTAACAATATGGGAGGGTTTTTGGAATCAAATTTGACTCACACACCCACTTTCTTCCATCATCAATTCATCATGTAAACCATAAACCCTAATTTAGTGGATTCATCGATTTTTTGGATTTTAGTGGTCCCAATGAATGGATGTGTTGTTGTTTACATGGAATGGTACATTAATTGAACTTTGACTAGATTGAAAGGTCTATGTGCAATTGAAAATACTGACAACCCAAAACTAAAAGGGATCAATACACAAACCAAGGAAATTGTACTAGGACTAGACACGGGCAATAGTGACCTGTGAATGGGGCCATGGGATTATGGTTAAACATCCCAAAATTCTTCAATATCTCAACTATGTACTTCTCGTGAATTGAGAAGATCTCACCATTAACATTCTTGTAGTATAGGTTGGTATCAACAACATGTTTTCTGAATCCCAAACTCATAAGGTGTCTTGTTTAGGGGAAGACTTGAAAATTGGGGTCATTTATTTGACCAATTAGTGAGATCATTAAGGTAAGTGTGGGCTAAATCATAAACAACATAGAAAATTACACACTAAAGGTATAACATGGTAGGTGGAGGTGCCCCCAATGTAATGAACATGGTCTTTCATTATCAAAATGTCAAATCTAGATTTGATTATACCCTAAAAACCCATACATGAGGGATAGGTTCTAAGAGAATGTTATCAATAACATGAAGTGTAACAGAGATATCCACTTTGATAGTGGGTTGAAATGTTAGTCATGTTTTCTTCCTTAAATGAATCAGGGGTTGTTATGGGATGTTTAATCCAATCAACATGACTGAGAGGGATAGAACATGTGTCCTTGATTGTGAATTATCTAGGTGAGGTAGTTGGGGTGCATGCATCCTACAAGAGAAAAAAGAATCTATGACACATTGTATCCCATGTATAGTAGGGATCATGCATGGCCTCTAGTATGTCTTCATTTGAATGGAAAATGGGGGTTGTAGAGGTTAGGTCATTATAGGATGACGAGGCTTATGGGTATGATTTGTTTCTTCCATCTATGTCACTTGTGCATGATAAATCATTAACCATGGAGGGGTCGACAAATGTAGAGAAAATGTAAGTGAAATGAGACTCCAGTTGTTAAGTTTATATTGATTCATTTTGACAAGGTGATATTATGCTAATACCTAAGAGTGATGAAGGGTTCTTGGAGGATATTGGCCTTACTTACTTGTAAAGAAGTGATATATGGAAATAAAATCTAGGTTATCTATCATTAGTGGTGGAAATATTTTCTACCGAGGTCTTTCTAGAAAGATCACTGGGGTGGGAGGGGGGACATGGGTGCTACCTATGCCGAGTTGTGGTGGAATAGGTGGTTGTTCATATATTAGTGGTGTAATAGATGCAATATTTAATGATTAATTTTAATATTTTATATAATATATAAATTAATTTATAATATATATTATATATAATTATAATATATATTAATTATATAAATATAAATTATGTATAATTATAATATATATAATAAACCAAAACCCAAAAAAAATTCAAACTTCTGTGTGAGGAGAAAAAATGAGGAGAGCACATGAGGAGAGTCGAGGAGAGAACATGAGAGTCAAGGATAGATGAGGAGAGAACACCACGAGTGGATCTGAGGAGATCACAGAAGGAGTAACTCCCCAAACCCTAGCATCTGCGCAAGGGCACATCGGAGAAGGAGATTAAGGGCGGAGGAGACTAAGATAGAGGGCACATGGAGGAGATCGAGCTAGAGGGCACCCAGAATTTTTGCATTGTGATATGGTTTCACCAAGTTGCCTCTATTTTTGTTTTCCCTTTGTATACAAAAAAAAACATGTTTTGAATGTGTGGAGCTTGGAGAGGTTAATTTCAATCTCATTCAGCCCCCCTCTCTACCCTGGATGTAAGAAAAAAAATAGAACGTACACATGTTTGTCATCCAAAATGAACCCTGCAGACTTCTCCTCCTCACTATTCTCATGATCCAGGTCTGTCCACATAGGCATTGTCTACATAGGCATTGTTTACATAGGAGTTTTCTACAACATTCCATTTTGGCCCACTGGATCTTGGACAATGAGGCATCACAAAAAATATGAAGGTTGTCCATAGTGTTCTCTATAAAATAAAAAAAAGTCTAGAAGCATTCCATAGTGTTCTTCATAAAATTTTGGTCCTTACGAATAATATGAAAGAGTGTTATGTAGAATGTTGATTAACCAACTATCCAGCTCCGTGTTCTAGGAGCTGAATTTATTTAATAAGATCTTGACCAACCCCACCATAAATGAGATAATCTATGGCCTTTACTTCCATTTTAAAAAATACTTTTGTTGGATGGACCCTAAGTGTCTCATATCCTATGATTCACACTTGTTGATAGGCAGGAAGACTAAGGCTTTGCAGATTTTCTTAGAAACGTAGAGGAAAAATTTCCCGAAGTCCATGGCCTTGATCATGCCTATATTTGAGGGTCATTCGATCATGTCATAATATTTCCCAAAAATCAATCTCAATGAAGAGGGTTTTGAAATCAAGGAAACATTTGAGGGAATTCCATAACTTTTTCCCCTTCAAGAAATATCACAGACAACCTTCCATCCAAAGTCAACAAAATCGAAACCCATTTTTGAGATTTGTTGGTGGCTCATCCTATAACTGGCGGAAACGTTAGGAAATCCGGAGACATCGTCAGGGGCCCTGGGAAGACTCATATTTTATTTTTAACAGCTTGCCCACCCTGAAATCGGCTCAACTAGAGATAGGGTCCAACACCTGGAAGAGCATCACATGTCTTGTGGTGTCTGGTCCGCCCTCGACGACCCTTGAAAATCTGGAGAACCGAGTACTGTCCATTCTCAGTCGTACTCATAACCGCATTAGGTCTCCAAGGTTAACAACATCTAGTCAATAGAACAATGTAGGTAAGGGAAGTCGACAAAATGGATCCGTAACTTTTGGAAAAGGATTGGCTCTGAGGGTTGGACCTAGGGGTCTGCATCCTCAACCCGTGGGATTTCAGCAGTCTGCTCGTGGGACTGTCATTGATTAATTCTACCTCCTTTTGAATGGTAGTGCAACTAATTAATGCTACCTCCTTTTGAATGGTAGAGCACCACCTATCATTCATGATCCAACACATAGTAGTCAAGAATCCCATCCATTGCTAATTATTGGGCTCTAAAGATGTCCTAAAAAAAAACTTAGTTTAACATTAATTTATCAACCCGAGGATTCATCTTTTATTTCAAGATTATCAGCGAAGTCTATGCAGATAGCTCGTAGAGGCTAAAATCACATATCTAATCTAAGTTTATCAACAATCAAGTTTCTCACACATTCATTAAGTTTCTAAAGCTAAGATCCTACTGAACATGATTGAAATATGATCTATAATGTGTTATGAATTGAAGGCATGAATTAAATTGTTGAATTGATCTAATTAAGGGACAAGAATTGAATCTGATATTAAAGGCATGAATTGATCTAATTAAGAAACAAGAATTGGATCTATAAAAACAAGCTGACCTATTGATGACTATCTATTCTGCTGGAAAGAAATAACTGAATATTGTAAGTTGAGACAGAACAGTAATTGAACAACAAATGCTAACTAAGTAGAAGGAACAACAAACACTAATTAAGCGAAAGAAACAGAAAATGCTAATTTAACGGAAAGGAACAACAAATGATAATTTAGTAGTGCAACTAATTAATGCTACCTCCTTTTGAATGGTAGTGCAACTACTTCTTCTTTTAGCTTTTAGAAGTGCTTGGGGCATTTATTGAGGTGTAATTTCCAGCAGTCTTGGTGTGTCACTTTCTCTCACAAGACTTGTAATACATGGCGGGAGGTGTTGTTTCTTGCGTAATTTCTACAATCTTCTTTGTAGCCCACTTCTTATTCTTCCCATAAATGACACCTTGAACCACCACAAATGACCTCTCGAAGGAATCCTTTTCCAATTAGGTATATAGGTAACACTAACATTCTTGAGCACTAGGTATGGGTCTCAGAGCCTTGACATGGTCAAGGGAGGAAACATGAACTTTAGGCCTTAAAGGAAGCTTTCAATGAGCTAGGGCCAATAAGTATGCCTCGTATAACCACACAAGGCCTTTTGAGCATATTCCAATCAATGGTTGGGGATGTCGGTGCCACTAGGTGTTTTTGAGTAGTAGGTATGTGTCTCAAGGTCTTGGAAATGATATAGGGAAGAAGGCCATCCCTTAGGTTCTAAATAAACCTTTGAGTCATCTAGAGCCATGAACAATGCCTCAAAGTACCACACATAAACTCCAGAGGGATATCCTTGGCCTCAACTATATGCAACTTTATGCAACTATAAGCAACTATATGAAACTTATGCAACTATATGCAACTACATGCAAATATGCAACTTATCCAACTATATGCAACTATGCAACTATATGAAACTATATGCAACATTATGAAACAATGCAACTTATGCAACTATATGCAACTATGAAACTATATGAAACTATATGCATCTTTATGCAACAATGCAACTTATGCAACTTATGCAACTATATGCAACTATATTGCAACAATTTTGCATGCAACTATATGCAACTACAACTATGCAACAATGCAACTTATCAAGTTTTTTAGTGACAATATGCAACTATATGCAACTTTATGCAACACTAAAACTTATGCAACTATATGCAACTATATGCAACTTTATGCAACTTTATGAAACAATGCAACTATATGCAACTATATGCAACTTTATGCAATTTTATGCAATTGTGTTGGTACCAAAAATGTATATTGGCACGGTAACTTATCTCCTTATTTTAACAAGTGTAGGTACCACCAAATAGGTATCTTTCAGATCTATCTTCCTCAAGTGATGATAAAGATATACTAAGAGAGGTTGAAAGTGAGACATGTTGTAATAGATCTACCAGTTCTAGATCAACTAGATCTGAAAAGGTAAGGAAAAGATTTCGTATACGCATGCAATTGTTTATGGCCAACGGAGGGTCGTGTAATTATGATGCTGAGAGCATAGGTGACATTGAGTTTCCCTTGATGTATAAACATATAGTGCAACGATGGGAACCTAAGGAGCTACATGAAGTGGACACATATTTCTTCATTGGTGGGACGATGTATCACATTACTCCTTCATCCTTACATGGATTGAGGTTATTTTCCATGGATGGCATAAAGGTCGACTATGGCACCGTAACTGAATTGATGGAGTATGTCCAACCATTATAAAAATACAATCATTGGTTGATGTTGGTCTGATATACACAAAGTATGTAGAAATACAGAGTTGCCGCAAATTATATACAACTAGTAGATAACAATGAAAATAAAGGGGCAACTATGTATATTGATGGAAGGCCAAAAGCTACTGGAAACGTCGTGGGATTTATAAATAGTACACGACTAGTGGAAACAACTAAAAAACCAAATTGCATATTTGAGGGACGCGAAGGAAATCATATATTTGTATGTGCAACAAAAACAATAGTTCCAGGTGAAGAGTTCTTGATCGATTACAACTTAAATAGAATAGATGGAGGGGGTGTGACTATGGGGGTAAATATATTACATACCATTCAAATCAACCTTTGATCAATCAATTTTTTACTACATATATTTCATTTTTCATTATTTATTTTCTGATATTACTGCAATATTTCATTTTTTTAATCTTACAATTACTTTCATAACTCTTGTTGATTAATTTATGTGTCAACATCTATCCAGGGTGACCGTGAGATATCACAGGCTACTTTTGTCTAGGGTGACCATGGAAAGGAACCCACTGTGCCTCAGCAGGTAAATGTTAAATACAGTAACAACTTATGACTACAACAACTAAATTTCAAAATTTTCATTATTTTTTTCTGATATTACTGCAATATTTCATTTTTTTTTAATGTTATAGGTGAATTTCATAACTTTTATTGATTGATTTATTGTGTCAACTTTTGTCCAGGGTGACTGTGGTAGAAAATCACCCGCTACATCTGCCCAGGGTGACCATGGAAAGGCACCCATTGTGCCTCAGCAGATAAATGTTAAATACAGTAACAACTTATGACTGGGTAAAATCATGAAGATGGGTAACACTTTTGCCTATTTTATGACAAAAAAAACTATATTTTCACAAGTTCTTCAACTTCCAGCATACAAAAGTATTTTTTTATTTAGAATTTCACTTTACAGTAAAAACAAAACTTGTGAAGAATTTTGTTATCTTTCCAATGACTACTTTTCAAATTTTGTTTATTAAGATTTGATATGTCAATTTGACAATTGTTTAACAGTATATTCCTTAAACATGAAAGGAACGATAATGAGCTATTTTTTCCCACAACAATGTATCTATTATTAAACTTATGTTTTTAAGAAATGAAATATACTGCAACAATCTACAGAGAATCTGTTTTATTATGACTATAATTTTGAATCTAACGGATGAATATTATAATTTCTAGAATTTTTTTAAGTTGACCAAGATGAAAACATTGCAGATTTTAAACACATGTTTTCCTACACCTTGTATCTATCTTAATTTTTACTTAAAAGTAAAATATAAAAATACCCTATTGAAGATAACAGTTTAAGGATTATGAATATAAGTTTTCCATAATTTTCCATTGTGTATTTTTAGAGATATGGATTTTTCATTTCACCGGATCATAATCTCACCTAAAAATATTATCTAGTGATTTTTTTTATAAAATTAAATAAAATTAGATAAAAACAATGAAAATGAAAACAAATTATATCCAATGAAAGTAGATTATATTTTAAAAATGTTGGTATCAATTTTGAAACTAAATTCTGAGTATTTTTAGGAGTCCGCTACCTCGAAAGATCAAGTAATATGGAGAGAATTTGCAGTTTCCTGCAAACAGTCCCATTTTCAAGTTTTCGACCGAAATATTCTTTCGGTCGAAACCTATTTTTTAACGAAATCCGTTAAAAATAAACATTTTGGTCGAAAAGTATTTTGGCCGAAATATGCTTACCATAGGAAAATAATTCATCCAAAAAACATTGTACATGACTTTCGAGGGTGCCATCAGGGTACCGTTCAATTTGATGGGAAAATTTTTGGCCAAAAAATTTCATAGCAACATTTTTTCGGCTGAAAAAATGTCGCTGGGAATTTTTGAGACCCGATTGTCATGAAAGTGTTACAACAACTAAATTTCTGAATTTTTTTTTTTATTTTTTTTTTATATTACTGCAATATTTCATTTTTTTAATGTTACAGGTGAATTTCATAACTTTTATTGATTGATTTATTGTGTCAACTTCTGTCCAGGGTGACCATGGCATAAAATCATCCGCTACATCTGTCCAGGGTGACCGTGGTAGAAAATCACCCTCTACATCTATCCAGGATGACCGTGGAAAGGCACCCGTTGTGCCTCAATAGGTAATTGTTAAATACAGTAACAACTTATGTCTACAACAACTAAATTTATGAAATTTCGTTATTTTTTTTATGATATTACTCCAATATTTCATTTTTTAAATGTTACAGGTGAATTTCATAACTTTTGTTGATTGATTTATTGTGTCAACTTCTGTCCAAGGTGATCGTGTGTAAAAATCATCTACTACATCTATCCAGGGTGACCGTGGAAAGGCACTCGCTATGCCTCAGCAGGTAAATGTTAAATATAGTAATAACTTATGACTACAATAACTAAATTTCTCAAATGTTAAAGTTCATCTCATTAATTTTATTCATCATTGTATTGTGGCATGGTCAATGTGGGAAGGCTCCCACTGAGGATATTGATGAGGAAGAAATATTTTTTTCCACTGACCCAATGACAACTGTAATGAAGGCCTTAAAGAAGCATAACATAGAATATCTAGGTTTTCTTAGCAAAATACCCCTGACACAAGAGGACAGGGCAAGAATTGTAGAGCTGCAAAATACAATAACTAATTTAGGGGTAAGTGGCATCTTCACATATTTTTATCAACTATGACAATTTCATATCCGTTTTTTGTTTTATATTTTCTATATGATATGATAAAGTAAAGTTTTCCGTTTGTAGGAGTTTTTAAACCATGTACGTTGGGAACCTGCCGATCCTGCAACTACTATAGGTAGCAGTGATGGTCCAATGCAAAAAAATTATCGACAGAGCAAAGTGAAAGTGAAGCTTTTTTAGCCTCCCGAGGTTCCCCTCTAATCCATTAATGAGCGCAATGATTTTGAATGACATGACACACCAAGGCATGATGAGCCAGAGCCTGGGACTCCACATGACTCTAGAGAGGAATGTACTGTAGATGGAGAGGAAACTATTCTACATGGAGCAAAACGAATTAAAAGCATTGGATCACAAGATGTCACCTTTCTGGTGGATGGTGCATCTGTTTCGATCAAGATTCAGAAGATTGTGGGTAATTGTTAATTAATTGATTCATTTTTTTCATGAAATTGAAATGGACATTTGTTGAGATTATTATAAATTAATGGATAACACGTTTCTGCAGGAAACAATGTTTTCTATAGAAACTTAAATGACAAAGCATAGGATTTGTTTGGCCCCACCATTCACACACGGTGGAATGGCCAAGATAGAAAAAAGAAAGATGATTTAATAGACCACATGGTAAACTTGTTCGGAAACACTTTCAACAAGAAAGTGGTTACAAAGTTAGCCAGCAAGAATTTAAAATATACTAGGGCCCAGTATAGGGAGAAATTGCAATTAGACCTCAAGCATGAGCACCCTCCCATGGTTCCAGAGAAAGAGTGGAAGGCGGTAATAGAGGAGGCAAAGGAGAACTTGTTTAAAAAACAAGGAAGACATCCACGAGCTGGTTAAGAAAGGTACAACACATGTCATATTATTAGTGAAATATGATCATTTATGTTTTTCTTTCCTGTTTTAAGTAACAATTTTGATATCTGATTTTTTTCAAAAATTCCATATGTAGGCTACCAGACACCTCCAAAGAAACCAAGGCCAGAGTAAAAAAACATGGCCTGCATAAACTAGGCCAGGGTGGCTATGGAAAACTAAAAGCCCGAATAGTAAGATTTAAATGATTAACTATGGTTAATATTTATTTAATAGTAGTGAACAAATATATGTTTTTATTATTGGTATTTTTAATGGTGTTATACACTGTAGTTAAATATGTTAGACATTGTTGCCACTGAGGAGGACCTAAATCTTGGTTACAGGCATGGTTTTAAAAGTGTGATTGAATATAGAAAAATCTTTGGCCAGACTCCTATCTCCTCAGCCATGCAGGTAAATCAAATGAATAAGGAAACCACAGTAGCATGCTTGTAAAGTCTATTCAAATTTTATTATATCACCCTTAACTAAGTATTTATGTTTGTTTTCAAGCAACAGTGCTACCGCAGTAGTGAATCTAGCGGTATTGAATAGACACCATGTCATACAAGGGTGCACATGTCCAATGATAGTGTAGAGTAGAGTACCCATTCCGGTATGTATGCTTCGGAAATAGAAATATTTACTGTGATTGTAGATATTTATTTCCTGACTTATACTTATAAATTATCTTCTCAAAATTGAAGAGCATGTAGCTCAAGAGGGTAAATTGTGAGAGGAACCAAGTGGACAAGAAATTAACGCACCAACTATCACAGCTACACATGCAAGTAAAGAGAGATAGTGTAATGTTAATCAAAATAATGAATTAGTTATTTCAATTATATTTCAACATATCGATGCTTATATATTATCTTCTCAAAATTGAAGATCATGTAGCTCAGGAGGGTGAACTACGAGAGGAACCAAGTGGAAAAGAAGTTAACGCACCAATTTTCATAGCTACACATACAGGTAAAGAGCAATAGTGTAATGTTAATCAAAATAATGAATTAGTTATTTCAATTATATTTCAACATATTGATATGATCATTTTCGTTGTTGTTGTTCACGTCACTGAATAGATGCCTTCATGTCCTTCTCAGGGACGTACCAGAAGTATGGCACATGAGCGCACACAAACAATAGAAGGACAAGGCACACGAAATACAATGTCCTTGGATGATTATGATACCCAATTGTTAATTTTATGAATGTAAAAAAACATAAATCAAATAAAAATGAGATGTATAAATTCATGACTTGTATTTGGATGTTTATCGATGTTTGTATGTTCATATGCTTCAATTATTATATCTTCATATGTTTTGATGACTATCCTAGTTATGCATGAATGTCTATATGTTTTCTATATAAAGAAAATCATTTGTTGGGTATGGGGAATTGAGAGCGATGTGAGGGCGGGGAGGGGGCATATGAGCTTCCACCTTCACGTGGTTGGCCCTGTTCAGTAGAGAAAAACCTATTCTTGAAACAAAGAGAAGTTCATTAAGGTATGCGACCACTTAATGTTTTTATAGATGTTTACATAACTAAATGCATGTTTATTTGCTTATTAATTATTTACTCATATAAA
>ML864132.1:0-18071 GCA_009831015.1 Picea engelmannii | reverse complement strand
GTAGATGTTGTACTAGGAATCCAATGGTTACAATCATTAGGAACAATGGCTTTTAATTTTCAAGAACTTTTCATGAAATTTTTATTGGAAGGAAAAGAAATTGAGTTAAGAGGTATCACAGGGAAACCCGATAAGGTGATAAGCTCTAACGACGTGACAAAATTATTGAAAAAAGGGGCATCAAGGCATTATTGCACAACTATGTTCACTAGATGTTCAAACATCTAAGCCAACTATTCCTCATGATCTCCAAAGGATCATTGATAAGAATTCCAAAGTATTTGAAGATATTCCCAAAGTTCTTCCACCCACTCGAAATCATGATCATGAAGGTGTCAAGGTAGACCCTAACAATATTAAGGCCATGATGGACTGGCCAATTCCCAAAACATTGAAGAATCTTAGAGGATTTTTGGGTTTGACAGGTTACTACCACAAGTTTGTTCGGAACTATGGAAGAATAGCAGCACCCTTAATGGCACTAACTAAGAAGGATGCATTTTCATGGACTCCAGAGGCAACTAAAGCTTTTGAACAACTTAAAGAGGTGATGTGTAAAGCTCATGTCTTGACCACTCCAGACTTCACAAAAACCTTCATTGTGGAATGTGATGCCTCGGGAAATGGAATTGGTGCTGTCCTAATGCAAGAAGGAAGGCCCCTGGATTTTGAAAGTCGACCACTCAAGGGAAAGGACTTACACAAACCCATTTATGAGAAGGAAATGATGAAAATACTACATGCATTGAAGAAATGGCGTCCCTACCTAATACATAGGCACTTCAAGGTCAAAACAAATCATGATAGTCTTAAATACTTCTTGGAATAAAGATTGTCTTCAGAAGAACAACAAAAATGGGTAACCAAGATATTGGGTTATGATTTTGAAATCCTCTATAAAAAGGGGAAGCAAAATGTTGTGGAAGATCCACTCTCAAGAAAGGATGAAGATGTTAAGTCATTTCTCTGTGCTATCTCGATCATCCAACCCAAATGGATAATAGAAGCAAGGGATGAATGGAAGAATGACGAAAAAGTGTGGACTCTCATTCAAAGGTTGCAGCAGGATTCTAGTGCATCAGATACATTTACATGGAAAAATGATTCACTATGGTACAAAGATCGCTTATGTTTATGTAAGAACTCCCAACTCAAACAAAAGGTACTATTGGAATTGCACACCTCTCCAGTAGGAGGGCACTCAGGAATTTTGAAAACCTACCATAGATTCAAGAAAGATTTTTTTGGGGATGGACTTAAAACTGATGTTCAAAGGTTTGTGGAAGAATGTTTGGTTTGCCAACAAAATAAGGTGGAAATAATTAAGACCCCAGGTCTTTTACAACCATTATCCATCCCAAGTCAACACTAGGAGGAGGTTTCTATGGATTTCAATACAGGGTTGCGAAAGTCTGAAGGAAAGAGTGTAATCATGGTGATTGTTGATAGACTGACCAAGTACGCACACATTTGTGCACTCTCTCATCCCTTCAAAGCTAGTACAGTTGCCAGCGCATTCATGGAGACAGTTCAAAAGCTACATGGCAGCCCAAAGATTATTGTAAGTGACAGAGATCCCATCTTCACTGGACATTTTTGGATAGAATTATTTTCTTGTTTGGGTACTCAATTGGCTCATACCTCATCCTATCATCCTCAATCTGATGGACAACCAAGATAGTGAACAAATGTCTGGAAGGCTACCTTCGTTGCTTTGTCTCTGATAAACAAACACAATGGTTCAAATGGTTACCCTTGGCGGAATGGCGATATAACACTTCCTTTCATACTGCAACAAAAATGACACCATTTATGGCACTTTATGGATACCACCCTCCTTCCATCACTTATTCTCTAAAAGAAAAATCTAAGGTTCAAGTAGTGGAAGATCACATCGAGAATCAACAACAAGTTCTCCAAATCTTAAAGGACAACCTGACCATGGCACAAAATCACATGAAACAACAAGCAGATAAACATCGTAGTGAAAGAAGTTTTGAAGTAGGGGATTGGATGTTTTTAAGAATACAACCATACAAACAGATGTCCCTCAAGAAATCCAAGAAGGATAATAAATTTTCACCAAAGTACTATGGCCCTTATAAGGTGTTGCAAAAGATTGGTACTATGGCATACAAATTGGAGTTGCCTGCATCTTCATGACTACACCCAATTTTCCATGTTTCATGCTTAAAGAAGGTTATAGGCGACAAGATCCTAGTTCAAACTATATTTCCAGAACTTGATAAGGAAGGAAAAATCATATTGGAGCCTGAAGCCATCACTGACACAAGAATTCACCAGCTGAGGAATAGATCCATTTCAGAGTATCTCATTAAATGGAGGAAACTATCGGCTGAAGATTCCACTTGGGAAGATGAGTCTTTTATACAGAAGCATCCAGAGTTACTCAAGCATTGCAGACAACACTTGTCTCAAGGGGAGGGGCATGTTAATCCCTAATATTGGCTCACTACCCCTTAATTGGGGCATATTATATTAGTAATGTTATTTTATTTATGTCGGCTTTAGGCCATTAGTACCTCCTAGTCTCCTATATATACCAAGGAGACATTTTCATTTTAAAATGATCTTTTACTTGAACATTTAATTGGGGTAAAAGGAGGTTTCCCCCTCGAAGAGGCTTATTATCTGAAAATATCTCTTTTTCAAGGCGTTGAGTACTTTTTCTGAGGTTTTTCTATGCTATATTGATATTTGGTTCTTAACATAGTAGATCCTTTTGTTGAGTAGGAGGTCTTGTTGAGAGACTTTTGTGATCTTTGAATATCGGATGTAGTGGAAGAATAATTGTACAGTGCGTAGCACTAGACCTTGCAAGAATATGAATAAGATCCCAAACGACAAATCTTTGTGGATCTAGCCTAGGAGGGGGTGAACCACGGTATATCTATGTCATGTGTATGAATGGTTTCATTTCTCACTGTTATATTTGAGTTAACAAGCTTTATGATGAATATGTTAATTGATAAAGGTTATATTATTGCACACTAAGGAAAAACTCATGAAATCTGTAGAACAAAACTAAGTAAGTGAATGTCATAACTAGTGTTAGATATGAATCTTATGTTACATCAGATGAATACCTTTCATTAAATACATGTTTCTATAATGGTTAATGAAGTCTTATTGGAATATTAGTGTTATTGGTCTAAACTAAGATCTAATGAGGGTTTGAGGGATAACAAAGAGTAGATCCAAGGCCTATGAGAGAGAAACACATCCCATCCCATGTTTGCAGACATATGAGTCCTGCAACCACCCCTTGAAGCCATCTCAGGTGAGACTGCGTAGTGCACTTTGTGCATTGTGTTTCCTTTTGGTATCCAGAAGGGTCGATGGTCACAGGTTTGTTGGTAATCATGTAGTTAGAACCAGGGTCAACCCACAAGTAACCAACAATGGTTTTGTTTCTGGTTGGAACTTAGAAGATTAGACCGAAAGGGATGTATCACATAGTATAGAGCGAGGGATTAAGAAATGGAATGTTTGTAGGTTGGAATCCCATGAAAGCATATATTGAAAGATGGTTCATATTTCAAGAACTAGAGTTTTCTCATAAAGATAATAGAATCCCTAGGTTTAATCCAAGACAGTACTTGGAGAGATACATTGTCAGTAAAATATATGAGAGTTTCTTTAGTGATTTTCCCACACTATTGTAGGATTATATAGAATGATTGAAATATACCCATATGACGAATAGAGTTAGATCGGTGGAGTGGATGGAAGAGAATATCGCGTGGTTGAAAAGGGTGAATAATAAATTCATGTGCACAATAGATTTCTGGCTAGACAACATTGTAGTGGGATATAACAATGAGTTTGCAGTAGATACATCGAATTATTACAGTGTAGCAGAGAAGGAGTTTCTTAAGGGCCCAAGGAGAAGGTACATCAGGTCATTGTACACTTCGATCAAGAGATTATTGCATGATAAAGGGGTAATAACCATGGAATCAGATAAATAGACTACCCTGCATGCCTGGGGGAGTTAGGGGAAACATTGAGGAAGGTATGATATGGAAGGAGAAATGGATAGAGGCAAACACATTAAAGACAAAGATCCAATTATGATGGATCAAGAGGAGATATAGGATATTCCCTTGAAGGCAGGAATGATGTGCGGTGGACGACACTACTAGTATAAGCTCAATAGGAAGAGAAGGAAAGTTGTCGAGAGGGAAGGCTTGGAGAGTGATAAGGAAGAGGTAGAGGATATTCATGTTGTGGAGTACATTGAATAAATATTAAGCACCACATACGAAATAAATACTAGAGGAGTGAGATCTCATGAGGAATAAGATACCCCTATCCATATCAGAATCAGCGTAGAACCTACAACCCCATGTACGACTAAAGCATCAACAAAGAAAGAGTTGTTTAGAGAATAGGTGATTGACAGTCAGAAGAATCAAGGAGATTAGAATAGAAGTGAGGGTACAAGTGGAAGTACCCGCAAAAATATAGGTAGTGGTACAAGTGGAAGTACTAGTAGAAAAACTAGTGGGATTTCAAGTCCTAACAACAATACACAGACAATAGTACCATGTGGAGAAGGTAAAGCACATTCGACAATGGAAAGCATAGATCCAATGATAAGATTACCAAAGTTTCGTGGGGATGGATCAAAATACCAAGAAAAGTTCCTATTCATGTGTGAGCGAATATGGGAAGCGAAAGAGTCACTCATGAGGCGAAAAAAGTAGCGCATCTAGAAATAACATTCAGAAACCACTCGTCGGATTGGTATATGATTATAGTAGTAAACAATACACAGGGTGTGCTAATAAAAATATCAGAGATCAAGAAGGCATTGATCATTGATTTTCAGAGGCAGAAATCAGAGGATCAATTTATGAATGAGATGATTGAGGTTAGACAGAAACCAAGATATTATGTATCGGACATCGATCAGAAGTTCAATACATTGAAAGGTAAACTAAATTATCCCATTTTTGACATGCAACACAAACATTTGTTTATAAATTCTGTGTTACCACACTTTAAATATCCATTGAGACAACATAAATTTCAAACCCAGACAGAGGTACTGTAAGAAGCAATGTAGTTAGAGGAGAATCAGTATACACAAACAGATCCAACTATCGAGGAGATGAAGGAAAATATGAATAAATTGATAGTGCAATTAAAACAGAAGAAAAGTAGGAAGAAAAGAGAAGCAGTGTGGTGTACCTTGTGCAGATCAGAGGGGCATAATAAGAATGAGTGTCTGACATTTGCACAGTACCCAGGAGTAGGGATGCCAAATCCATTTCCTATAGGAGGGCCTTGGTGTGAAATATGAAAGACACATGGGTATGATCCTTATCACTTCCCTATGATGAAGAAGTACAAGACAAAACCGAAGATTACTTTCTGTAACTTTTGTAAGTCATGAGCAGGAAATGGAGACAAAAATTGTAGAACTCTGGATTTAATGAAGGAAACAACCTCAGATACATATAGGATGCAGGATGAGTTGATGTCAAGATATAATACACCACATTTTGGAAATGCACAACAATTTCAAGAAGTGCCATAGTTTCAGCAACCCCCACAGTATAATCAGGCATCATAGTATCATCAACAGAACATGGATCTATAGGGGAACAGAGGAGGATTTAGAGGTAGAGAAAGAGGAGGAATGGACAAAGGAAGAGGGTTTGTTATCTTCCATAATTGTCAAAAACAAGGAAACTAAGCCAGATATTTTCCTCAACCAACAACAACATGTATGTATTGTCGCTCAACAAATCACATGACAAAAGAGTGCCCAAAGTTGATGACAAAGATCCAGGAGAAGAGGAATCTAAATAACCAAAATGTTCATTGGATTTCTACATAAATAAGGGATCCATGGAGGAACATCAATATAGTGACTAGAGAAGGAGTGAAGACATGAGAAGATGCAAGGGATCATAAGAAGGAATCTTAGTTCTCGATTCAGAAGAATACTCAGCCACAGCAACAGTTTGATGCACAGAAGGAGAAGAAAACCTTCAAAGAAGCAAAAAATGAGTTCTTGAAGGAGAATGAGCCTCCACATAAAATAATGTGTAGAGGTATGATACTCCTATTTTTGACTTGCCTTAATCTTTGGATCATACTTACAAAGGAGAGAAAACAGAGAAAGTAAGTAAGTTAAAGAATTTCCTGGAATCTTGATTTAAATTACTCAATGATAAGAATTCCATGGAATTGTTTAAAAGTATGCTTGAACAATATATCATAGAATAAGGGGTAGGGACATAACCAAAGAATATTAATCAAGTCCATATAAAGAAAAGAACTAGCAGAGAGTTCAGATTGAATGCAAATATAGGAGACTTTAATATGGGAAATGTTATCCTAGCCCTAGGATCATATGTCAATATTTTTCTAAATGAGACTTGGGAAGCAATGGGAGAACCTACACTAGGGTATTCAAATATCCAAATAAAGCTAGAAAACTAGCAGAGAGTGATTCCCATATGTATATTGAATAATAAAATAGTGGATCTAGATCATGTGCGCACCACAATAGATTTTGAGGTAATGGATATGGTGGTTGAGTCTATACCATTTCCATCACTATTGGGAATTGATTAGGCCTTTGATAATCAAGCCATAATTAATTTAAAGACTAGAAAGATGATATTTTAAGTTGGGAACTTTAGGGTAGTATCACCTTTAGATCCCTCAGATTGTGAAAGATATGTAGAACCTGTCCCTGATAGTGTTCTAGAGGATTATGTGAACCAGATGTATAGGACTACTACGCAAGAGGAAGACTATGTGAATTCAACTGCAGATGGAGTAGTCAGTTGGAGGAGTATCAATTCTGACATGTCATATTCATATACTGGAGTATAAAATTGGAAGCAAAGATTGCATGAAGTCTCTACTAGGAGGTGCACCATAGTTACACATGCAGTAAGATGCATTGGGACAGAAGTAAGACAATTTCCCACATTTATTGAAGAGGAGGATCTAGAAAAACTCCAGACATATTTTGAATCAAAGGTTTTGGATAGTCATATATTATTATTGTTGGATATAGAACCGAGGGACGCACCTGCACGATTGTGGGGTTCACATAAGAAGGTAATTCAAGACTGGTATCAGTGTAAGTGACTCATGTGCATAATATTTGGAAGGAGTCAACAGGATAGACCCTTAACAAAGTATGATGGAAGAGGGAACCCAATACCTCACATAAATGATTGTGTCATTATTTGAATATTGGTACCACCAGGGGAATGGATGCATTAATTATTCATATGTTAGAAGGGATGCCTAGTAACTAGTACAAGGTGGAGGAACTGCACAGATAAACTGTGAGTTGGGGCGCAGTGCAACAAAACTTTATTAAGACCTTTCCATTTGAAAGTGAAAATCCATGGGTGGATCTAGCATGAAAGAGGATAAAAATAATATATTTGAATAATATAGTGTAAATATAGTAACAATATGCATGGATTATATAAAAGAAACACTTGACCAGTTAGTTTACTATTATCAGGTCGCATAGGAAGAGGAAGTAAAAGAAAACCCACGCGACATATAGATAGTAAAAGGGGAAGGGGAAAGAGGGTTGGAAGGACCCATGTTGCAATCAGAAGAGTTCACTGCGCCTATGAAGATTAAAAAGGTCAATATTGGGACTGAAGAGAAATCCAAGATAGGAAGCATTAAAGATTACTGGGACAATGAGACAATGGAAAGGATAGCTGAATTATTGTGTGAGTATAGTGACTTATTCCCATCTACATTTTCAGAGATGAAATGGGCAGTAGGAGAACTTGGAGAAATGAAGATACGCCTCTGACCATATGCAAGACCAGTTAGATAGAGACCATATAGATTAAAACCCATCTATAAGTAGAAAGTTAAGGAAGAAATTGACAAAATGCTAAAATCGGGAATCATAGAGCATGTGGAAGAATCAGAGTGGATTAGTCCAATGGTGGTCCAAGAAAAGAAGATTGGAGGGATTAGGATATGTTTGGATCTGAGGAAATTAAATGATGCATGCCTACATGATCCTTTTCCTACTCCATTTATAGATGAGGTTTTAGAGAATGTGGGAGGACAGTATCATAGATGGATTTTGAGGTTACCATCAGATCAAAATTGCTTCATAGGATAGGTAAAAATGTAAATTTACAACATAGTGGGGTCATATTAGTACACAATAATTCCATTTGGTTTAAATAATGCACCAAAATCATTTTCCATAGTAGTAGTAGCTCCATTCAAGTATTTTATACATAATTTTTCAGAAGTTTATTTGGATGATTGGACAGTATTCAATTTATTGAAGCACCATGTACAAATTCTAAGGTTAATGTTAGAAATATGTAGGCAATGCCAGATTTCCTTGAACATTAATAACTATATATTCAGTGCAACATTTGGAATCCTACTTGGAAACATTGTATGCAAACAGAGCTTCATAGTAGACCCTGCAAAGATTGTTGTTATTTTCAATTTACCACTGCCAAATTCACTGCGCTAGTTGAGAGAAACATTAGGCCACATATGGTACTATAGGAATTTTATAAAGGGATATGCAAATATTACTGCGCCCATGGAGAATTTACTAAATAAGTACATCAGGTTTTAGTGGAATGATGAATGCCAATAGAGCTTAGACATACTGAAAGAGAAGATGGTGACAACACCAATTCTAACCTTTCCAAATTGGACAAAACAATTTCATGTGCATGTGGACGCTTCATCTATTGCACTTGGAGTGGTATTTGAACAACCAGGTGAAGGAGACATTGATCACCCAATATATTTTTCTAGTAGAAATTTGTGTGAGTCTAAGAAGAACTACAATACTATAGAAAGGGAAGGTTTGGTTATGGTATATGTCATACAAAAGTTCAAACATTATTTATTGGGTCAAAATTTTAATATGTTTACAGATCATTCTTATTTGAAGTACCTAGTTTAAAAGTCAGTGTTGGGGGGAAGGATATGTAGATGGTTGTTATTTTTTCATAAATATGATTTTGAAATCATTGTAAAACCAAGGAAGTTCAATGCAGGAACATATCATCTATCAATAATTACTAATGGAGAGGAGCCAAAAAACTTGGAGGAGAATTTTCCTCATGCTAACTTATTTTTTGTTCATATTGTTGATGATTATTTTGCTGACATTGTTGGATTATTGAGCATGGGAATGGCTCCCAAGGAATTTACTGTCGTGTAGAAAAAATAGTTGGTAGTCTGTGTTATAGACTATCAGTTGATTGCAGGTCATTTATACAAGTTAGGTACATATGGAATATTGAGAAGATGTGTGATTGAGCATGACCTCTCCATGGTGTTAGCAAAAGCACATGAAGGCATAGTTGGAGGGATCTATGCAGGAAATCCTACAACATAGAAGGTGTTGTGTGTAGCATTATGGTGGCCTACAGTACATAAGGACGCATAGGAATACTGACAGACCTGTGATGTCTTTCAGAGGGTGGAAAAAACACCCAAAATGGATGAAATGCCACTTATACCTCACATGACTTTACAAGTATTTGAAAAATGGGTTGTGGATTTCATTGGACCCATTAATCCACCAGCAAGGAGATCAGGAGCTAGATACATCATCGTTGTGATAGAACACTTAACCAGATGGGCAGAAGCAGCCCCAACAAAGGATTGCAGTGAAAATTCTCTTTGAGAACGTGGTGACCAAATTTGGATGTCCTGGAATTTTGTTGAGTGATAAGGGAACTCATTTTATTAACAGTACAATTAGAGCTATGAAAAAATAAATCGAGATACATCATCAGAAGAGAACACCTTACCATCTCGAGGAAAATGGTACAGTAGAATATTTTAACAAGATTCTAGAAAATGCATTGACAAAGATTTGTAATGTGAATAGGGATGATTGGGATTTGAAGGTATCAATATTGTTATGGGCTTACAGGACTACATGCAAGAAGCTTACAGGATAGATACCATTCAAACTTGTGTATGGGCAGGAAGCAGTGGTTTCACTGGATTATTTAATACCTATTCTACACATTGCAACAATCACCAACATGACAAAAGAAGGTGTTTTGCAGGAAAAAATGGATTAGTTGATGGAGCTGGAAGAAGACAAAATTTTAGCAGGATTTCACCAGGAGGTACAGAAAGTGAAGGACAAAGATTGGCATGATAGGCACATAAAGAAGAAAATATTTAAGGAAGGAGATATAGTTCTCCTATATGACAATAGATATCTACATCACCCTGTTAAGTTCAAGATGAATTTGTTTAGGGCCTTATTAGGTAGAGGCCATCAAAAATTGAGGTGTTGTGCAATTGAAAGATCTTACAAGGAACAATCTCAGAGGACTAGTGAATGGCAGTTGACTGAAGTTGTATCAAGACGGTCGAACTAACAAGATGAGGTAAAAACAGAGAGAGAATGTATGATTGTACATATTATATATAGTGGGTGTTAGAATAAAAAGACAAAAATACATAAAAAGAAGAAATATAAAAAAAAGAAAAAAAGATTGAAGAATATTAAAGGGTTTTTGATGTAATAGATTTGTTAGAATTAATAGTGCGCCATAGAAGAACTAGTGTTGAAGACACTGTGTGTTGGACAATAGTTGATAGACACAAAAAGTGGAGCACGTAGGAAAAAGTGCAAAAGTGAAAATTGTCAGTGCGAAACAATTTTCAGTACAATGTCCTGCTATAAAGTCAGAAAATGGTGGAAAAGTAATCAATTTTGTTTTTTTCTAAGGAGAAGAGTGAAGAATGAACCCTGAGAACAAAAGAGTGAGAATTCGTCATAGAAAGTGGATAATTAGAGATCAGTAGTCTAGATTTTAGCAAAATGTCGCCATCGAGAGTTGAAGTTCCAAGTAGGGTCGGACAAAACAAAAGAAACAACACTCGGGTGATGCAAACAGGGACATACGACATGCCAAAAATCATGGATGTCGATGAAATTCATACTCCAGACTATGATCATATGACCATGCAAGTGGAGGAGGAACATAACCCATCCCAAGAGGCTGGGAAGCCTAAGGAAGACACAGAAATAACCGAGTCTGATGCGTCTAGGGGAAAAGGGACACAACATGAATAATGTGCCATGGGTTCAACATAGTAGAGCCTAAACCCAAAAGAATAAAAATAAACAGAGCACGAGGATGTACTCAAGGTCGGGGTGTCCTCCCCTCAAGGGAAGAAGAAAAAGTAAGATGAAAGAAGTGCGCAAGGCGTACAACACGCACAAGCGAAGTTGTAAATAATGATGCCACAAATCCCATAGGGAGTAAAGGTCGATGATGAAATGGTGGGAGGTGTAAACACCATGAAATACTCATATCATGACATTGCATATGTCGTCAAATTCCTAGATTTGGCACAACAAAACTACATGGACTGTAAAGGAGAGGGCCCATTAGGTGTGCCATGTTGGAACCTGTGCAGTGGATTTTAGGACTTTACAATAAAGGGATCATGAACCTACTAGACATATCGCATTTCAGGCATGGTAAACACATCAATGGATGTGTGAAACAACTCCTAGAAAGGGTGCAAGGAGGAATTTTATCGATGGATAGGATAGTGCCTATCAATGTGCACTTGATCGCAACTATCAATTGGATACCTACAGATGGGGAGAAGCCATAGAAATACTTAAAATATAAGACATAAGAAAATACCATCTCCAATGAGATTAAGGAAAAATATGGCACAGAGAGAGGGAATAGGAGGATCTGGATTAGTGACATCAATGATCTTGCGACAAGATTTTCCACAATGCTTCTAGGCTGAAAATGGTGCACAAGTGTAGGAAGGA
This sequence comes from Picea engelmannii, assembly GCA_009831015.1. NCBI lineage: Eukaryota > Viridiplantae > Streptophyta > Pinopsida > Pinales > Pinaceae > Picea > Picea engelmannii. The sequence goes on along the minus strand of ML864132.1, from coordinate 6,244 downwards.
AGAAGTGTTAGAAAGAGTGGTAGCATTTGTAGCACAACGTGCAAAGGAGATATCGATGAACTGGGCCCCATACTTTCTCAATTCTTTCCTAGAGGATTGTAAAGACACAAAGGATTGGGGCTCTGAGTTCCACTACTCATGGTTACTTATCATCATTGGATTGATAGGGTAGTAAAGTGTGGTGCAACTTGCTACACTTCTCTTAGGAGCACAACCGACCCAAAGAGGAAGAAGGAAAACAATGACACTTTTGTGTAGTACTTGTCAGAGATATAGGATTTAGTAGTCAGTACCTGGAGGATTTCACCAGAGATTGTCTAGGAGTTTGGATAGATAGAAAATTTCCAGGAAACATGCCATGGAATGTGGGTGCATGCGAAGAGGGACCCAACCAAGGAGTGGCTACAAATGAGCTACTTCATGAAAATGTAGGACATACATATGGAGATCTAGAAGTGGCCCGATGAATGGAAAGTGCTCATGATTCCAAGGACAGTTCTAGAAGGACAGACTTAGACACAGGACAGAATAATATCTACGCAACAAAAAGGCACAAACGATGTGAGAAAAAAGAAGAATGTCGCACAAGGCAACATGGGGGGAATCATCTTAATCCAAAAGAAACACATGACATAAAAGAAATCATAGTGTGGTTCCACACAAGTTCCACCATGCATAAAGAAGACATCGAGAAATACAATAGAATAGGTGTGCATGGGAGAAGAAAGGACAGAGACATAGAAAATACCTTTGGAAGAATAAATTGGGTAGGAGACAAGTATGGATATGTAGATGCCAGAGATGTCTGAGCCATCAGATGCCCAAAGGAAGAGGACAAGGGAGAAAGAAAATGGCCCTAGGAAGAAGGTGAAGGCTCATAGAAAACCATTGCAAACATCACTAACAACAGGTGATGTTGAACTAATAGCCACAATAGTCGAAGATCGACTATCATAGGTGTGGAATAATTTTGAGAAGCACAGGGCTTCGATTCTGGAGCAGGTACAGGAAGCGGAATTTTTTTGGAGAAGTTGAGGATCAAGGAAAAGTAGCCAAGAAAAGACAAACCAATGCAAGATGGGGAAGAAATGCATTCGAGAGAGAGAGTGAAAATCACAGCATAGAGGAGTGCCAATTTTATCATAACCCCTAATATGTTTTTCATAGACTAGGAGGCAACACATAGGTCATGTTTCCCAAGATCCTGATGAAGGCCCTCTATAAATTAAAAATTAGTGCTACGTAGAAAATTCAATCTAGGACAAGATCTGATGCGACGAACTTACAGATAGCGTAGGAGGAAAAGATCACACTGAAGGAAGCAGTTAGCCAAGAAGGGTAGGAGAAGAAGATAGCGAAACAGAAATTGGAAGAGATGGAGAAGTAAATTAGCACATTATTCCAACCCATCCCAAACAACATAGAGTCATAGAGAGTATCTTCTAAAGAGAAGATAAGGAAAATAGCGTAGGCCTTGGAGCAGTATAAGGACCATATAAAGGAGTTGGAGGAGTGTGAAGTACCCACTACTCCTCTATAAGTAAGAGCACAACGAGAACATGAAGCAACATAATCTGCGGATAGTATAGCATAGACCATACATAGGATGATAGAGTTGTTGGAAAAAAGTGGCCATTTATGGACACAGCTCTTAGAAGATGGGAGCTTGCAAGACTAGCAAGGAAGGGAAGATAAGGTACATGCAGTAATGGTAGACTTAAAACAATGATAGAAAAAAAATGTCACTGCCAAAAAGGATTAAGACAGCAGAAGAAATGAAGAACCTACAGGGAAAGGAGAAAGCAGTGTTAGCTGAGAAGATGGCAAGACAAGCTCAGTTGGAGCCTCTGCAAGACAAGGCTAAACAACTAGTCATGGAGGTTGATGTAGAAAAATAAAGGGTGGAACATATAGGCTTGGAGGGAGGAGATATATTAAAGCCTCCAGTCACCATGTATATGGTAGAATCTATGGTGGAGAAGAGAAACTGAGCTCAAGAGAAATGCCAGTAAATAACAGAGATATATGAAGCATTGGAACAGGTGGTAAAATATGCAGGAGCCTGTGAGTGACTCAAGATGAATCACAATGTCATTGTTGGGGAATTTTTGGTGCAAACCAATTTTTGGATAAAACCAAGGAAATTTTGAAGACTTCAAGACAACACCAGAAAATAGGGGAGCACGCCGAAAATAGAGGAAAACTAGTGCCGAGAAAAGAAGTTACAAAGTGTACAAACTATTAAAGAGAAGTTTGAAAGTGGACAAGCACTGACTTGGAGAATGGTTGGATCAAGGACCAACCGAGATGGAGCATTTGAAAAGTGGACAAACCTAATCCCCTTAGGGTTAGGGTTTTTTTAAGGGCATTGTCCCAGTTTTGTATAAGTAGAATGTATTAGGATGATGAAGGAGTTGTCCTTTTGTTGGTGTGTGTATTGTTGAGGTTGTAGTAGATCCTTTTTTCAATAGGAGGTCTTGTTGAGATACTTTTGTGATCTGTAGAGATAAAATTTAGTGGCAGAAGAATTGTATAGTGCACAACACTAAATTTTTCAAGGATATGAATAAAGAGCCCAACCGACAAATTTTTGTGGACATAGCACAAGAGGGGGTGAACCACGGTATTTTTGTGTCATGTGTATGAATGGTTGCATTTCTTAATATTATATTTGAGTTTACAATATTTATGATGAATATGTTAATTTATAAAGGTTATATTACTGCGCACTAAGTAAAAACTCATGAAATATGTGGAACAACACTAAGTAAATGAGTGTCATAGATAGTGTTAGATTTGAATCTTATGTTACAGTAGATGAATACCTTTCATTAAATACATGATTCTATAATGGTTAATGAATTCTTACTGGAATATTAGTGTTATTTGTCTAAACTAAGATCTAATGAGGTTTTGAGGGCTAACAAAGAGTATATCCAATGCCTCTGAGAGAGAAATGCATCCCATCCCATGGTTACAGACATATGAGTCATGCATCCACCCATTGAATCCATATTGGGTGAAACTGAGTAGTGCATTGTGTGTGTTTTGTTGCCTTCTAGTATCTAGAAGGGATGATGGTCGAAAGGTTTTTGGTAATCTTGTAGTTAGAACCTGGGTCAATTCATAAGTAACCAACACTAGGTTTCATTGCCACTCATTTGATAGTGGCATCCTAATTGTATATTTTTGTGAAGAAAGGGATATAGATGTTTAAGACTTTTTCATCATCAAGGAGGTGATACAAGAGGTTGAAGGATATATTTGGGCCTTTCAAAGGAACTAGCTTAAAGGGGAAATCCATTATGGATAGAATGAACAAGTCAAGTTGCTTGGGACAAAAGTGAAAAACTTCCATGAAGGACATTTTCACATTTTTATTTGACAAGGCTCAGACCAAGGATAGGGTCATAGATGGGGAGGTTAGCACATAGGGGATGAGAAACTGAAAAAAGTAGTAGGATTAGGGTGAGGATCTTGTTGTTTGGATGCATCCTTAGTAAGAGATCGAAGGATTTTACTCACTAAGTGAATGAGAGAAATACCATCTGAATTGATGAGACTAGGGAATTTAGAAGGCATATTGATCATCTTGCATGGGGTGTTTCAATGGATGGATACATCAATGAAAATGTAAATAAAGTCTAGGATATCATAACATGATCCATAAAATTCATTGGATATTTCATTGGAACAGTTCATCACAATAGATGTTATAATATTATGAAATCTCAGACTATGCAAACTAATTTTCCTTAGATCCCAGATTACTTAATTACTAGATTTGATTGAATTTATGAAATAACCAAAATATGAAAATGAAAGAAGTGATAAAAACAACATAACATCCACATGCAAATGAACATAACATATATACTAGGAAACCCATTATGGGAGAAAACCCAACTAGAAGGTGAGGTTGATGCTTTGCTCTCTTTTCTTCGGTTATGGAAATGCAAATACAAAGAAGGAGACACTCACTATGGATTTCCATGTTGAAATTGTGGCCTATATGGATACTATAGAGTATTTTAATCCTCAAAATACCATTCCTATATGATATACTCAACTATGGAACAAATACAATGCTAAATAATGAACCCCTTTCTCCTCCTAGTGGATCAGTATTTAACATAGCTCAACAGTCATCTAGGGTTAGGGTTTTTTCATCCTCAAACCTCAATTACTGATAAGGTTTGGAAATTATAGAATATACTTCAAAGTAGATATGTGTATCGCCCCATATGTGTGATTAATGGCGTATGACATGGCATCCACTTGTACCATGGTGGTCAACAAGGTAGGTAAAATTGCAGGAGGCATAACTTTCACATACGATCTCCAATTGAGGTTATTTTTGCACTGTTGGAAAGCTATCGATGCATAGATAAAAATCAAGAGTGTGGAAATAAGTTCCAAAGGTTGTGACCCAAAACAATGTTGTTAATGCCCCAAAATGGATCTGAAAGGTTCTAGACCCCAACTTTTCCAAACTGGGACCTACCACTAAAATAGGCCCTGCAACGTAGTTGCTCAAATGTTTCCACCTATACAATACTAATATAGATGAAAAATTATATAATTATCGAATCCCGATTATACATACCCATTTAGGGAGGCTTTTGGTCCCCAAAACATTTTATCGAATGAGGTGAAGAAATTTTTCCTCTGTCGTCTCCTTGGAGTACCATTTTTGTTTGCTTGGAATTTCCCTTTCAACCTAATCTGTCAAAGGTCATCTTACCCCTATATTGAAGTTCTAGACTTCCTCTACAAAATTTTGTCTTATGCCAACTCTACTTGAGTATGTAGTGTTAAGTCCTCTATGATAGGTAGGACCTACTCCTTCTCTTGATCCAAAATGGAAGTCTCACAGGGTTTCAAATTCTCCACATTCACTACTAAGTAAATGAAAATCTATGGGGGTAGATTGATTGTGTAAACATCATCTCACTACTACATTGGGCATAAATTATGACAAAATATTATGACAGTTTAAAATTTCGTCGTAATTTTTTTTCTTTTTTAGGACTAATTTTACTTCTTTTTTCGGGGTCCAACTACTCATCTCTCTAGCGACCAACATTCCACGTTGGTCGTTATAGCAACGAACTTTAGTCGTTATAACGACAAACTATGGCACATGTGAGAATCAAACGTTCGTTGACTTATTTTTTGGTCAATTTGACCGAATTCGTTGAAAGACCGACGAAATCAATCCTATATATATCTTAGTTATGACAAATTTTCTATAGTTGCGACAATCATTTTCTACAGTTGTGAAAATCATTTTCTACAGTTGCAACAATCATTCGGGTGTTCTGATGCAATGGTGTTCTATTTTTTTATGAAATATTGATTTCAATTCTCTTTCAAGAAGAGAAACATTGAATTGATCAGACTCTACATAGCTAAGATTTTTAAGGTCAATACTTAAAAATTTTCTGTGTGATTTAGTAATTTGGTGGTATTGAACTATTTTATGGTTTATTTTCACTCAAATCATATTTTATGGTTTATTTTAACTCCTTAGAAATATTTTATGGTTTAACCACTTTTGATAGAGTAAAAAGATTATTGATTCAGCTACAATCGCTCTAATTAGATTCAATCACTCTAATTTTGTTCTTATATTTCATGGAACTTCTTGAATATCTAAGTATTTGTGCCTTAGTAAATTTACATTTAGGGATTCCTCCTTGAGTTGGAAAAGAACCAACTAGAAGTGAAGAGCACTGGATTTTGTGGTGATAATGAGCATCAGTACTCTTGTGTATCCGTAAAGCTATCCTAATTTTTATTAGGGGCTTAATATTATATAGTCGGATTTTGGGTGATAATAGATCCACCTCCTATTATTAATGGAATATTGTGATTTCGGGGATGAATCAAAGTATGAGGATTTAAACTTGAATAGTAAAAGATGTATAGTGTACCATTTACCATTACCATGCCAAGGAATTTCTTGCCAACTTTGATTGGTTGTCTTCAAATTAATTTTATTTACATCATCATTTTTTATGAGAATTAAATTTGCATTTACACTTCTTATGTCATGATTTATTTTTCTCCCCAAACTCTTTCTTGCACTTCTATCAATTTTGTTCCTCAATTTTGACAACATAATAGTAGGTGGATCACAACAAAGAGATTATTAGAAGATTCATTTATCTTTGGATGTTTATGTGCAGGTCAATGTGTTGTTTTAGAACCAAGTGTCATTTAGATTCCCAAATAGCCAGTG
>ML864131.1:0-22637 GCA_009831015.1 Picea engelmannii | reverse complement strand
ATTCTCACAGTTAATTACTTCTTTTTCATGAATATTAATAATAATTCATGTGCACTTGATTCTCACACTTAATCAATTTCTTTTCCATGAATATTAATAATAATTCATGTGTACCTGGTATTTTGGCTTTCATGTAATATATCCCTCCTCCACATTGACTAGGGATTGTGACATAGGTTATTCCATGGTGTCAAGGGTGTATGAGATACTTATATGACACTTTACAACACTTAGGGTGAAGTACCTAGGTGTGCAAATTTCATGTGTAACAGAATGCCCCCTAAAGTGTGAGGTCAGAAGAGAGAATGATGACCGAAACACTTTACAAATATTTAAAGCAAGGGTGTGGACTCAGAGAACCTGGTATAAGCTACAAACAACCATCAAACAAATTTTATGACATGTTTCAAACCCAAGGCAGGTATACCTATGCTTTAGTGATAGAGACTTTCAAGGTATGGCTGCCATAAATACACTACGGATCCATAATTATATTGACAAAGAGATATATCCACCAAAGATACAATGTGGATCTACACTCCCATGAACTAAACTGGTCGCAGCCACGAAGAATACACAATGGAGCTATGAGATGTCAAGACATAGCCACAACCAATACAAAGTGGATCTATGTAACAGTACATGTGTCGTTGTTCAAAAGAAAATCCTTCACAACCTAGGCAAAGTACATATAAGAGTGACAACTCAACCCAGGGTCTTATTACCGATCCTGATATAGTACTAATCTATCCACGCAAATAGATGTTTTCATGTCAAACATGGCAGAAACCACTTGATTACCGGTCAATGAGGTGAATCATTAACAAGTGCGAGGGAGATCACGATTGATGTCAATGATTCCCAAGGTACTTAGTACATTCCAAAAAATGTGAATAGATGAGTTGAAGTTGAACATCCATGGAATCATCCGATCAGAGGTCAATGATGTAATCCCACTGTCGAACGTGAGGAGGCCTGCCATTGAGGCATGTAGGTCCCAAAGTACTAACTAGTTTATAAGTCTAGTTCCTGGATAATGTGTTGAAGTCGACAGGAATAGACCCGTCGAAGGAGGGCCTTAATGTATCCCCCATCGATGACATGAAACAGACACAGAGATGTAATTTGGTAGATCAAATGAACATGGACTGACATAGATATTGAGACAAGGTATTTGTGATGGCTGACTCTTGAGGCAGATACTTCCCTTGAACACTGAGGCACAACAACAGAAACATGACATGGACCAAAAAATGATGATGCGGTGGATATTGTGACTTTCATCGGGTGATCCAAAGGAGTAATAAAAAATTAGAGAATTGGCTCAGTGCAGAGGTTCAATGGATTAATATATGTGCAAAGACAAAGTGTCGTGTTCAAGGGAGTCTCTAAGAGTTACTGGTAACGTTCTCAAAAACTACTTGGCTTGATTCCTTCAATTTTTCCCCCATCCAGATAGATGAGTACCTCTTTTTAACTCAAACGAGCTTGAGGAGGGTAACACATGCTCGAAATGAATCACCTTCGCTAAGTCCCTCTTCCTTTGTTTAACGAACTGGAAGAAGTAAGGGTTCGGTCCCATATGGGCCCTTCAATGTATGATTGTTTAACGAGTCCAGAGAAGGTAGACTCAATGGTTTTTCATATTTAGAGAGTCTGAAAACAACTTAAAGGTAACTCTAATGTTGTCCTTTTTCATAATTTTAGTCTCGCGAGGCTGAAAAAGAGATAAATTATCACTTGAAAGACGCCCTTTGAAACCTTTTAACGAGTGGGAAAGGAAGCAAGATCACTCGGAAATATTTTCATGTTTAGATAGTCTGAAAAGAGCTTGAAGACGACTCCAGGGGGTTCTATTTTTGTGTATCCATATAGGTCCAAAAAAGAGATAAAAGTCTATCTGGATGCATTCTCATGTATTTATGAGCACAAGAAATAACAAAGACTAAGCTCGGTATGCCCCCAACTTGAAAACTAGTGGCTTAACTCTAGAATGATCATCAAAGTCTGGAGGCATGCCCTCCAAGCTTCAGTTCAGTCACCGACTTTGAAGTTGTCACCAATTTCTCTAGTAGATGAGAAAAATGAGAAGGGTGGATGAAAAGAGGGTTCAAGAGAGGTGATTGTTTCATTTTTTAATGAGCTTGACATAGGAAAAGAACTCTGCTCAGGGTTCCAGGTTCGATCCCCAGATTGTTGTTTCATTTTTTAACGAGCTTGCTACAGAGAGGAAAACTATGCTCGTGACCTCTATTTCATTTTTTAACGAGCTTGCCACAGAGAAGAGAAAATATGCTAAAGACCTATTTTTGATCATGGCTTCCAAGAGGATAATGCTCTGGAAGGACACCATGTTAAGGGACAAAACTCGGTCATGGATTCCAAGAGACCTTCACTAGATGGAAGAAAAATCCTTTGGAAGGAACAGATGTCAAGGATCTCGACAAGGGTAAGGATATTAGGCTCCAATATCCCTATCAAAGAGATCACCATGTCAACTACTGGATCTAAATCATCAGAAGTTGAAGTCATGGGAGACAACGCCACATAATTAACATGTTGTGGGCGTGATACTATCTGAATATAAGAACCATTTAGGGAGGTAATCCAGTCATGACCAATGAATGAAAGTTGATCAATAGTCACAATTCTTCCATTGTGAGGGAAATATATCATGCAGAAAAGAGTGGATACAATAGTTTTCATGGAATAGACATAATCCCTCCCAAGGAGTAAAGAGAAATCCAAGGGGTCTCGGACTACCATGATATCAATAAAGACATTTTTCCCTCCCAAAGTTATAGGAAACTGAGGAAGGGTCCCTAAAGGTTGACTAGTTATTCTGTTAAAAGATAACAGATTATGTGTAACTAGTGCAAGCTGTGGATAACCCAAAGCATAACAAGCAACATAAGACAAAATACTAACAAACACACCTTCATCTATCAACATTTGAGGAACGTCCTGACCACAAAGTTCCTGTACTGTAATTTGGAAAAGAATGTGAGAGGGAAGATGAGGTCTAGTTAGCGAACCCCAATAAAAAAGGATGGTCTCATTACTCGAAGGGGGTTTCACGGGAGAAGGAGGAATTCCCCCCGGTACGGTAGATTCTGTATCTACGAGAAAGACATGGACAATATCAGGTTTACTCTCTAGAAGGAGAGTAGGATCGACCAATGGTAGACTTGGATCAACCAATGGTGGATTTGGATCGACCACTTTGGCACTCTTCAGAGGAAGAATGGGATTGAATGATGATGTAACCAAAGAAACAACTTTGGCACTCTTCAGATGAAGGGTGGGACTGACCGAGGAAGGGACTATATCAGCCACTTTGGCACTCCTCAATGGAAGAGTGGGATTGACTGATGACAGAACTGGATCGACCACTTGGGTTTCATTCTCTAAGCGGAGAATGGAGTCGACGGGTGGAAATCGATCAATCGCTTTTGTGTCACTCTCTAATGGGAGAGCGGGGTCGACCGAGAATGAAAATGGATCAACCACTTGGGTTACACTCTTTTGATGAAGAGTGGGGTTGATTGATGACAGAACTGGATCAGCCACTTAGGTTTTTGTTTCAATCGAAGAGGAAACTAGATTGACCATCTGATCAACCGGACTGACCGGGGATGGAACCAGATTGACCAGTCCATCAACTAACGATGGGTTAGGGGAAATCTTACGACGACCTTTTGGAAGTTGAATTTTTTCCAAAAGAGAAGAAGCCTCATCCATACGAGGACAAAGGTGAGAGTAATGATCACCTTTACATAACATGCAAGGGAACTTGACAATTTTCTTCTTCTTACAAACCTTAACATCACTAGTTGACGGGGCATCACTAGCATACCCAACAGGGGTTGACGATGTGGAAGACCACATTTATAAGACCTTGATAAGACTGGGGAAATTCCTCAGAAAGTGGTCACCCATACAAAGGCTGCAAGGGAATTTGGGTTTCAGATTCTTCATTTTAATCTTGTTGACCTCATCAACACTCCCAGTACTATTAACAGTAATTGGTTGCTTGGATCCAACATCAGATGTTGTTGGAGATTTAGTCTTTTTTGAGCTCTTCTTCTTCTTCTCTTTCCATTTCTTATTCTTCTGATCAACTTGGCTACTTTCTTTAGAGTTTTCTCTAGGTGAAGAAGGAGAAATGGAAGGAGACTTAATGGGAGAAGAAGGCAAAAAGTCGATGTGAGGTTGATGTGTGGGTGGTGTACTAACATCAAAAGTATTAGGTGCAGTTGAAACATTGGGAGGATTCAATATCACTAGTAATCTGATGGTGAGTCCTAGAAGACTTAGTGTGGAAATATACGAAGGACCAAAGTTTCCAAAAGAAGGAAAGGTGTAAGGTTCCCTGGGACAAGGGGTTCCTCCATCGGTACTCTCTGGATTTGACACCATTAAAATTGACTCGACCTAAGTTCCACTAAGTAAAACAAACAACACACGCTATGAATATGAGATGTAATCAATCAAACAAACCTTCCCACGATGAAACCACTAGTTGGTGATGAAATCAACATTGCGAGATCAAAATAGGAAGGGGCAGGGATAAAGCAAGTGGATCAGTTACGTTGGCGACCTACTTAATGGACTTACACCTTGGTGCAAGATTCCACACAGTAATTGTGAATTTACCCTCCAAGGAGCCCGAGTGAGTTTGAACAACGTCTGTTCCAGGTACAGTGAGACTTCTTTTCACTGTCACCTTGTGTAAGACCCTAAATATTGTGGCTACTAAGGTTACCAAATCGCAGTCAGATCCTGGGTGGGTACAGTCGACATTCCAGTCCAAATGTAAGGGCAGAGTATCTAGCCCAAAATCAACTTGAAAGGATTCCACTCAACATTGTGGGTATACCTTCAAGCGACCCCCATAATACGATCTGACTACTACAATCAGTCAAACCATGGAGGGATAATATCCATAGCTCTCCTGAGTGCAACCTCATGCCTAACCCCTGTTTGAGAGGGGGATCTCAGAAAATCTATACGACAATTGGATTTCACTCTCCCTATCGCAAGATACTAATCTTGTTTGATAGCTTTGGAAAGTTATCTTTTCAACCTATTCCAAAGCCCTACACCTTAAACTAATGTAGGTTTGCTAACAAAGATGTAAAAATTCGGATAAATTTTATTTAAGCATTGATTTTAGTGGTTGTTGTTTACTTAGAGGTGTATGAGAGTGAAGACTGATGATATTATGACTAAATTCCCAAAACATGCATAAGAAATGATAAGTAGTCTTTTCTTTCAATGAATGTCTATTTTAAGGGAAGGAGAAGGATTTTCCTTTCACTTTCAAACACCAAGATGCAATGACCTCATGAAATAGTCCTCAATAAGGAATCCAATATAATGCTAAAATGTTTATATGTGACTGATGATCAGTTGGATGTAAAGCTTCCTATGCTAATCAAACTGCAAGATCTGTGAGATTGAAGAAACCAGAAGCAAACTCCAGATAAACAAAACACACCCTTGTTGCAATCAAACAAGAGAAAGAAAACCAAAAAATCAAAAGGAAGGAGAAAGTGCTGGGACAAGATGACTCAAAGATAAGAAATAAAAGTAGAAAAGACCTTTGAAACCCCTTACAAAGTTTTCACTCATTCAGACAAACAAGAAGAAAACAACAAATTGCCTCCAAATCGTGAAGGAAAAATTGCAAAGTAAGGACAAATGTCAAAAAAGTCCGAACAAAAGAGGATGAATCCTTATAAAATAGGGTACTAAAGGCCAATACCAAGATGGACTGAAAGTATGAGACCCTGAGAAAATGTACAAAGAAGAAATTGAACCCAAAAATTTGAAAAACTAGAAGATTTTCCACAAAAAATAGGAGCGCTCTGGTGTAAGGGGAACTAGAGAATTATAACGCTCTGTGTAAGACCTTCAGGGAGTGTTGGTGCTCTGATAACAAGGAAACGGAGCACCCTACCTCAAAAATCTGAGGAAAAATTCCAAAAACTCAGAAATTCAAGAAAATTCAGCCAATTAGGGTGATCATGATGACACAAAGAGGCAATCAAAGCCTTCTAAGAATAAAAAATTCAATGGAGAAGATCAAATGAGTGGGAAAATGGCCAAGACAAGATATGGGAAAGGAAACACAAATAATATTTCCTACCCAGTGGATTCACCAATTTCTGTTGTAGGAATATCTCCCTGCAGACAGGTAGATCTCCTCTTAAGAGTTAGACCCTTAATTCTAAGACAAAAGGTGGTTAACATGGACATTGAATTCCTTTTAGATCTAATCAAGATGATTAACAAAAGAGAAGGAGGAAGGTGTGTACCTTATGAACGTCGTTTTTCCCTGCAAGGTCCAGGATGAGATTCGATCTTGAGCTCCTTGGTAGGTCCTACAAGACAAACAAAAGTACAAAAGACTTCCTACTCTACTGAGATTAGATAAAACATAGATCCATCTACTACAGACAAACTTATATGGAAAAAGTACAAGTTTGAAAGAAACATGCCAAGCATTGATTGTATTAATGAGAACAACAATGAAGAAAACTTACAACCATAGATGTGAGTGCAACAACTTCATAAAGCTCTCCTTCTCCAACCCTTGCTCAAAATATCCACGATCAGAATGACAATACTTTCACTGATTATTTTCCTCTACTTCTCATGAGATCATAAGTTTGGTATCTCTAAACTCCTCTCTCCCCTCTCCTCCATGGAAATCCCTCATTATATAAGATTTGGAGAAGTCTTAACCACCATGGAGAGGATCTCTCATCAGATCCACTAAGAAAGGGATCTCTAAGATATTTAGGGAGAAAATATATCTTAAGGATTTTGGGGAGGAAATATCTCTCAAGGATTTTAAGGATGAAATATTTCAACCATCCATGAGATCCTCCACCATCCGTAAAAATAGGAAACCAAATGTGAGGTGGATTCTCACACTCAATTACTTCTTTTTCATGAATATTAATAATAATTCATGTGCACTTTATTCTCACACTTAATCAATTTCTTTTCCATGAATATTAATAATGATTCATGTGTACCTGGTATTTTGGTCTTCATGTAATAAATCCCTCCTCCACATTGACTAGGGATTGTGACATAGGTTACTCCATGCTGTAAAGGGTGTATGAGACACTTATATGACACTTTACGACACTTAGGGCGAAGTACCTAGGTGTGGAAATTTCATGTGTAACAGAATGCCCCCTAAAGTGTGAGGTCAGAGGAGAGAATGATGGCCGAAACACTTTAAAAATATTTAAAGAAAGGGTGTGGACTCGGAGAACCTGGTAGAAGATGCAAACAACCATCAAACAAATTTTATGACATGTTTCAAACCCAAGGCAGGCATACCTATGCTTGAGTGATAGAGACTTCCAAGGTATGGCCGCCATAAAGACACTGCAAATCTATAATTATATTGACAAAGAGATATAGCCACCAAATATACAATGTGGATATATACTCCCATGACCTTAACTGGTTGCCAATTTCTGTTGTAGGAATATCTCCCTGCGGACAGGTAGATCTCCTCTTGACAGCTAGACCCTTAACTCTAAGACATAAGGTTCTTAACATGGACATTGACTTCCTTTTATATCTAATCAATATGATGAACAAAAGAGAAGGAGGAAGGTGTGTATCTTATGAACATCATTTGTCCCTGCAAGGTCCAGGATGAGCTTCGATCTTGAGCTCCTTGGTAGGTCCTGCAAGACAAACAAAAGTACAAAAGACTTCCTACTCTACCGAGATTAGCTAAAACATAGATCCATCTACTACAGACAAACTTATATGGAACAAGTACAAGTTTGAAACAAACAGGCCATGCATTGATTTTATTAATGAGAACAACAATGAAGAAAACTTACAACCATAGATGTGAGTGCAATAGCTTCATCAATCTCTCCTTGTCTAACCCTTGCTCAAAATCTCCACGATCGGAATGACAATACTTTCACTGATTATTATTCTCTACTTCTCATGAGATCATAAGTTTGGTATATCTAAACTCCTCTCTCCCCTCTCCTCCATGGAAATCCCTCATTATATAATATTTGGAGACTTAACCACCATGGAGAGGATCTCTCATTAGATCCACTAAGAAAGGGATCTCTAAGATAGTTAGGGAGAAAATATGTCTTAAGGATTTTGGGGAGGAAATATCTCTCAAGGATTTTAAGGAGGAAATATTTCAACCATCCATGAGATCCTCCACCTTCCCTAAAAAATAGGAAACCAAATGTGAGGTGGATTCTCACACTCAATTACCTTTTTTTCATGAATATTAATAATAATTCATGTGCACTTGATTTTCACACTTAATCAATTTCTTTTCCATGAATATTAATAATAATTCATGTGTACTTGGTATTTTGTCCTTCATATAATATATCCCTTCTCCACATTGACTAGGGATTGTGACATAGGTTATTCCATGGTGTCAAGGGTGTATGAGACACTTATATGACACTTTACAACACTTAGGGTGAAGTACCTAGGTGTGCAAATTTCTTGTGTAACAGAAAGATCCTCCAACAAACACTTTTTCGGTCAACAAAATGATAGTGGAGGGGCCCCACTGGATGAAACTTGGTGCTATGAATCAAATGCAACTGATGATTCATCCATCCAAGTTTGGGTTTGAGATTTATCGTGATTTGCAATTATCCTCCTCAAGTCATTCAGGTACATGTCACCAATTGGGTCTAGAGGCATAAAATCCAAACCGAGCAGCATAACATAGTTTCTTAAGCTACCACAAGTCTATTTTCCCAAGGCCCACACAACCACGCTACCCACAATTTCTCGACACAATGTTCTTGAAAATCAAATTCTGGTTCAGAAATTGCACTATTCCTCATTCCACAAAATCCTAGTGTCAGAGATCCTCCAATAAACGGTTTTTTGGTCAACAAAATGACAACAGAGGGAACCACTAAATGTAAAATGGTGCTTCAGATCCAATGCAACTAATAGTTCATCCATCTGAGTCTTTTTTTTTGTCTTCTCACAACTTGCATGTAACGTACCCAACCACCCCTAGGTTGGGCTACACTACGTCAAAACTAGTGAACTGCATTTAGATTCTAATAATTTTTCAATTAAAAAAGATGCATGAAATATTCACATGCAGAGATCAAGATTCATGCCACAATATAAATAATGTTTAATAATTCCATGCATATAAATAACCAACAATCATTCATATTATAGATATGAATTTCATAGATAAATAAATACACATCGGAAATAAATATATAGGTAAATGAAACCATGACAGAGAGCAGTTATATTTAGTGAAATGAATCACCAACTGGCTGTAGACCAAGGATGTTCCACCCAACTATAGACATTGTTGTTCCAAGTCTCAACAACAATGTCACCCTCGAGCCAGGGCTATGAATCCATAAGGATGGTTCCAGAGTGTCACTCAGCTTCCCAGACCAGTCAACACTCAATCTCTCATAGGCTTCACAACACACATAAAAATCCAAAGCACACCAACTCTCTTCTACCCATCCTTCACAACCCAAGAGAATAGACCCCCTTCTCTCTGTAACACCCTATTTCCCCCAATTTGTAATTAATCATAAAATAGGAATTTCCATGCTAATGCATGAGGAAAATGTAAATGTATTATTGTTTGAGTTGCCAATAACTGACTGTGGGGGTGAATCCTTGAAAGTACTAGCCATGATATCACTAGAGGAAGAATGTGAAAACTATAAGAGAGTGTTCATTATGACAAATAACCCCGAATTTCCCTTGATGAGGATGAGAACCTCCTTTAGATCCTAAGGAGAGAAATCAGTTAATGAAGAAAGGACTGGTGGTTGAATTATCAACCACCCCCATGAATGGAAACATGGGATGTCAGCCTGAAGTACTGCAGGGACCTGCAGACCTGAGCTTCCTTCTAACAAAAGGAATAGGATAGGTCGGCAAAACCTTCCAAGGTAAGAGGGGTACACATGGGAGAGGAGACACCGGACAAAAAAGAGAGTGTAATCTCACAAGGGAGGTGCACAGATCTCTCCAGTGAGTCACGAACTGAAGGCCATGAGCTTGATGCCAAGGAGCATCTGAGAAACTTTGCTGAGGCCATAACCAAGAGAGAAAGATCCGAGTTACAGAGAACAGGACCCAAACAGAAGCAGAAACGGAGGAAGAACCCTTGAGAAGTGTGAGAATTCCTTGGTGATATCATGGCTTGGCATGGGGGTGGCCAGAGTGCTAAGAATGAATTCCTTTATGCCTATGGTTGGGTGGAAGGATGAACACCCACCCATAGTTAGTTGGTTGGGGAAAACCTGTAATAGATAAGTGATCTCCTACCTTGTGTAATTTATCTGTAACTGTGTATGAACTGGCTATACTATGTATGTTGCAGGAATTGTGCATGACTTCTTAATGGATATATTGTATTTCTTTTATCACTTATTGGTTGCATAATTAGGCCAGTAAGAAATCATATCGTTAGGATATGTTTTATACTTGTAAATACTTGTGTCCTGTGGTGGCATAAGCCCGAGTCATGAACTGTACGTTCGTCGACCATGAACACAGTTTCATGTACGCATGTAAACCTTCCTAATCGTTTTGAGTCCCTTGGAGGACAAAGCATGTTAAGCCTAGAATAAGAGTGCAAGGCTGTTAAGTCCTTCATAGTTGACGAAGCTCAAGAGGGATAACACTTGCAGAGTGTTCCTTAAACCAAGGTGGATTGCAGAGGAAGGGACAAAGGTTTGAAACCTTTGGAGACCGAAATTATTCAAGGACTGGAAGCAGCGAAGGCTCCAGAGGAAAAATAGTCGATATTGGAGGAACGTAGAGACGAGGACGGACAACCATCATATCTATAGAAGTAGCAATAACCTTAACGCTTCGTGCCCAAAGGAGTATTTAGACGTTCGGGGAAATAGAGGTAGAGATCCCTTCGAACACGCGATACACGAAATCCCAACGGGAAGTTAGATCGTCAGATATCAAGTTGGACACATGTTGACAGATGGAAGAACCAAAGGAGGGATGTGTGGAAGTTGGACAACATTTCACTGACTCATGATTGGGAGTGATCAAAGGGCAAGACTACGCAAACTCACGATACGCAAAATAACGATGTGATCATGGCCATTAACCCAGGAGTGGTCTGGACCGTCGATCGTCTAGAGGGAGACTTCGAAGTTTCGGGAATCGGGGGTTTGAAGGAAAGAACCTTACAACGTGTGAGTCATGAAATCTAGAACTCTTCGAAGAGGAAATCAAGCCATCCATTATAGAGGACGCATGGCGAGACCTCAACATTTCGCTGACTCATAGAGAAAGAAGGTCAAAGAACATATTGTTCGAACTAGTGATGTGCAAAGTCACGATTTGATGGTAGTCGTCCATCAAGGAGGGAATGTGGCGAAAGATCAGCGTTTCACTTAATCATGACTCGAAGGATTCAACAAGAAAGGTTTTAAGGACTCATGATACGTGATATTGTGAAACGATCCAGACTATTAGATCCAAGCCACGAGAGAACCGTTGGATCAGAACCTCCACATGGTATAACGTATCATGGGTTCAAAGGTTGAAATAATTTATTTTCGATTGTAGAAGTCGTGAAGTTCCAAGCATCGAGGGCTCGTGAAAACACGTGGCACATATGTTAGGTGGGGACCATGTGGTTGACAAGTGGCGTAACAACAAGCGCCCAGAGAAAGGTGGAAGCAGGTGACAAATGGTGGACACATGTCACCTGGGAAAGAGTCAACCCATTGTTGACTTATTATGTTTCGAGGATTCACAAAGGAGGATCACAAGGGCTCAACACTCCAACTCGCAAAGTCGTGAGATGTGAGTAGTGCTAGTGTTTAGCCTAGTCTACAGTTACATGTAACAGGCGCTAGCGAGGAGGGAGCCATACCCGTATCACATTTCGGGTATCGACGTTTGGAGAAAGAGGAGTCGAGAGCCTTGACTCTCCAACTTGTGAGTTGTGAAAGGCTCTTGCACTAAGGCCAGGTTGTGGTCACTTGGATGAGGATAAGGGAAGGGATGGTCTGTGCTAGGCCCCGTAGAAATTTAGGGATTCTGTCCCTCGAAGAAGAGACAAAAAAAATTTAGTTGTCATAGTTGGTGTGTGACAAATTGGTATCAGAGCATGGTTACAACAATTGGCCTACTTGGGCTCATGTATGAGTCGCGTAAGGAGATATATTTATCTGCACTTACTCCTTGTGGAGAAGGACTGCAGATTGAACTTGTGTTTTTGGGAATTCTTGTTGAATTTCAATAGAAGAATTTCTTTAACCCCCTTTGTCAAAGTGATGACTACTCTTACCTAAGTAGGTATATGCTAATTAACATTGATAATAAGACTTGAATGTGGGTAGTTGAAGGTGGCAGGTTTCTGTCAAGGGTAGCTGAAGCCTGAAAGCCAAAAAACCCGATGTTAGTGATGCTGCCTATAATCATGGGTAGTTGCAACATTAGGCACTGATGATGGCGTGTTATATAATGGTTAATACCTTTGTGGGCCTAAAGGAATCTGAGAGGATCATGTAGGATCCTTGGTTGTATAATTATTGTTTTATATTAAAATCGAAGTATATAAATCCTCATGACCAGAGAAAAGTGATATGGGTAAGACCCTATGGATGCTGAAGCAAGGATATTTTCTTGCTAAGATGTTGTCGCATAAAGGGGAAAGTGACCCTGGTTGGTTATAGCCATGAGAGAAGACAACACCAACATGAGGTATGACTATGAGATTAGTCCTATAAGTGACTGAAGTCTCAAACTAAAGGACACTAATGATGAAATTAAACTATCAAGTGAATGCGTTAGGTAAAAAGGTGCAATAGATGCACCTACATATACATGAATGTGTATACGTGATCATAAGGATGGTTGGAAGATCCTTGGAAAAAAAGGGGGGGGGGGTATATAAGTCGGATATGTCCATGTGTGTGAATGATATGGAAGGGGTGCAAGCAATGAGCTTGCATGATAAATGTTTGGTTAGGTTTGTGTGTGTTATGCTTGAGTGCATGGATTTAATGCATTGTGAAGCTTCTTGATATAACGCCTGATTTAATACCAGTTAGGTATGAATGATATTACATGTACAAGAACATGTATAATGTAATAATATATGTATACTAAAGACACGAGGTGACTGCCTAAATGAGGGAAATATAAAGCAAGAATCTCTCTTGTCCAGATCAAACAAATACTATGGATGCATGGCTGACCCCATTATGAAGAGTCACAAAAGTTTTGTTCCAAGTAATAGCTTGAGGGGACTGTATTCCTTTTTCTCAGGGAATACTAATATGATTAGATAAAAGGGTAAATGAGCAAAGATGTTATGTTTTCATAATAAGAGGCAAATGATTATTGTCACACACCCACTACAACATAATAAAAAAAATTCTTTTCCTCAAGGGACAGAATCCTCAAAGTCCTATGGGGGCCTAGCGTAGGCTAGTTCTTCCCTATTCACCTCCCTGTGATCCTAGGTTAGGACCACAGGCCAAAAAAATATGGAATCCTTTCTCTCTTCACGGCTCAGCACTACCAGAGTGTCGAGTCTTTCGACTCTGCAAACCCTGACACAACGAAGTGCTGAATCTGAAAGGACTAGCGAGTACAAGATTCTTGTTTGGGTCTTGTCCTCGTGACCACATTCTGTGACCCCATGCTTAAATTAGCAAGGACCTTACCGACCCTTCGTGATTCAGGAAATCACGATGCATGAATTCTTCCTTTCCCATTCAAATCCCCGAAATTCATGAAGTCTCCCAAGTTTCCCTCCAAAGGAGATCAATAGTTGCAAGCCTCCCCTGATCTGACGGTTTAGATCCTCTCAGGATTTCGGTCCCCAAGGGTCGAGATGCAACAATCCCAAAAAAAAAAACCATGTCATGCAAATCTCTGAATTCTGGTATGGGGATCCATGTAGGAGATCAAAGACCCTTGATAGTGTGGATCCAATGGTCCAGATTCCTTTGGGACTTCTCTTTGACACTTCTCACAACTCGCCACTTCATGAGTTGTAGTGTCGAATCTTGGCACCTCTCCTTCACGACCCCCCGAGAAGCGATATTTATTATCCTTCTCGCATTCTTGCTACTCAGGACTTCGCAAGTCCAAGGGTTGATCTCTCAGGATCTTATCCAGTGAATCCCTGAGATGTGAGAAGTCAATGGAACATTGATTCCCTTCTCTAGGCGACTCGTGTCCACCCGTCAATCACGTAGGCCCCACCAGGAAATTCTACCACGTGTTCTCTCATGCTAGCCTCTCGGTACTTCACTACTCAAGAGGTCGTAAACGATTCCTTTCAACCTATGAACTCATGAACCCCTGATACGTGATGTATCGAGATGCCATATCCCACGGGTGTCCTTCCTCTTTGATCAACGGCCCAGATCATATCGCAATCTCTCGAATCGGGACTTCGTGACTCCAAGAGTCGGGTCTTCCACCTTCAAACTTACGAATCCCCGATATGTGAAATGGATAGATCTCTTCCACCTATCCTCTTTAATTAATGGCCCAGATCACATCGCGATCTCGCGAATCAGGACTTTGTGACTCCAAGAGTCAGGTTCTCCACCTTCAAACTTTCGAATCCCCGATATGCAAAATGGACAGATCTCCGCCACCTGTCCTCTTTGATTAACGACCCAAATCACATCATGATCTCGTGACTCAGGACTTCATGACTCCAAGAGTCAAGTCTTCCACCTTCAAACTTACAAATCCCCGATATGCGAAATGGACAGATCTCCGCCACCTGTCCTCCAACATGGACGATCCTGATGTCTTCGGGACTTTTGGGACGTAGTCTATTTCACTCTTTTTCCTAATTAAAGGATTAGATCAATGGCTTATAGGGCTCCGATGGGTCCCTAGGATCTACAGTCTAGGATCCTCTCGCGACTTCTCCATTCACGAGGTCAAGAGACTTCCTCTTCTGTCTCTCAACGTCTGAATCCTCGATAGGGAGGATCTCACTACACATGTCCTTCTGCAAATGGGTGAATCAGATCTATTTTGCCTTGTCGCGATTTCTGAGGTCGAGTACTCGGACTCTCATCCTCATGATCCCCGAGCTCCCAAACACCGATATCCTGATACAATATCCTTCTTGGAACTCTTTCTCTGCTACTCTTCATGTGAGGTTTAAACCTCGTGTAATTCTCGACAGATCCAATGATTGTTGGCTATTTAGACCAAGATCTGACGACTCAAACTTGTCTCTCCATTGCGTCATTCCTAAGATGCATGGACATGAATTCACAGTTCAGATTATTTCACGGACCTTGGGGATCTACGATCCCGATTTATTCGCTACTCACGAAGATAAAGGAAAAAGGGTTAAGGTATTTAATGCCCTCATTTATTCCTTCGATCTAATGGTTGTGAATGATCGCAGATCTCCCGACAGGATTTCATCCATTGATCAATACTTATTCTTTGAATCCTCAAGGGATTCTGAGACTTTTGCGCCTCTGTAGAGTCTTTGCACACAAAGGGATACCTCTTCTGAGATTCTCAAAAAGGGTGTCTCTATGGGGAGATTTATCCAGCGTATCACCCGAGATGGATAAGAGTATAGGTTTCCCGAGAAACAGCTTAAATTCTGAATTGATTCAATGTGCATATATACATATAAATCTATTTATAGACATAATCCATACGTGGCCCTCCCATTATAAGCATGCAACCACCATTTCAGAATCAAAACACTACACAGGCAGTCTTATACTCAGAACATTTATAAAACTGCACAGACTATGAGCATATATGTCAGCATATGAATTTTCAAGGTGCAAGATGTAAAACACTTTTCAGAAATAACACCAGAAATGAGTGCAACTACTGAGAGGGGTGCTCGTTTCCACCCAACCGTAGGCTCAACGACTCACAACGAATTTACAACTAGCCACCCCCGAGCTGAGACCACGATGCTGCGAGAATGTGTCTCGGTATGCCAGTGACTAAGAACGAGGGTTAATCTCCCCCTTCTCCGCTATCACTCACTCTTCATATCTCTAGAGTTCTCTTTCCTTCCCTCACGTCTGCCCCCTTTCGCTCCTTCCTCATGCATTTTCCCCTTGCGAGGTTGCATGTGGCGCGATTTCCCTCGCGGTGGTCAGGCCTGAGGCTCCTACAGATGGGTGGTTCACTCACCCATCCCTCATTAATTCTTCAGGAGCCATCTACCTACCAGCCTGGGAGTAAATTATCTCAGGCCAGCGAGCCACTCTTGGTTCTCCAGGCTAGTGAAGTCCAAATACGATATTGGTTTCAGTGGAAGTTAATTCCACCTTTCCAGGTGCCTTCCACCACCTTTCTTCAGCCATCGTGGTATCTTTTTTAAGCATATCCCCCCCCCCCNACAATATATATGTATATATATATATATATATATATACAAAATCTTATTTACATTCATCGACCTTTTTCACAAGGTCCATTCACATCACATATTCACATTCTTTAGTTTGCCACAATTCTTGGCTAGTATAGTTATTTTTTTACAAACTGGGGGAAACAGGGTGTTACAATTCCCTCCCCCTTAAAGGAACATCATCCTAAATGTTCTATCTATCAACATGACCTACATGTGCAGATGTAAACAAAATCGTATATGCCTATTTCATGGCATCCTCCATTTCCCATGTAGCCTCATCTGGGCCAAAATGTTTCCATTGCACCTTGACCATTGCAATGGTTTGGTTCTTGGGTGGGGTTTCCTTTCTGTCCAGTATGCATTGGGGTTCTGGTAGAAATTCTCCCTCTGGTTCCACCTGAATCATAGACCAATCAATTGTATGATTAGCATCAGGTACATATTTCTTCAATAATGAAACATGGAAAACATTATGTTCTTTGACTGTGGGAGGAAGTGCTAGCTGATAGGCCACAGGTCCCACTCTATATAGAACCTCAAAGGGTCCACAATACTGAGGTGCCAACTTGGCACAAGCTCCCATTTTCAGGGAACTCTTCCTGGGTCTAACTCTGAGATATACATGATCTCCCATTTTGAACTCTCTTCGAGTTCTATTTTGGTCGACATAACTTTTCTGTCGGTTTTGAGTGACCTTCAGATTTTGTTTTATCTGAGTCACTTGTTGTTCCATTTCTTTTAACATGTTGGTTCCAAAATATATCCTTTTTACAGGATTACTCCAGCTAACTAGAGTATTACATGGCCTACCATAGAGGATCTCGAAGGGTCTCATCTTTAGGGATGCTTGGTAGCCGTTGTTGTAGGCGAATTCTACCAGTGGTAGGTAGTCTTCCCATTTCTTGGATTGATGCATTACATGCATCCTTAACATGTCTTCTAATATTTGATTCACTCTTTCTTTTTTCCCATTGGTTTGAGGGTGATAGGCGGTGCTAAACAACAATTTGGTCTCTAAACCAGTCATCAGTGATTTCCAAAAGTTAGAAGTAAATTTCATGTCTCTGTCAGACACGATCTCTTTCGGCATACCATGCAGTCTGAATATCTCTTTCATGAATACCTGGGTGATATCTATTGCTTTGCAAGTTGATTTGATAGGGATGAAATGAGAAGACTTGTTCAATTTATCCACCACTACCATAATGACATCGTTCTGTTTGGTCAAAGTTCGTAATCCTGTGATGAAATCCATGGAGATGGTTTCCCATTTCCATTCTGGGATTGGTAAAGGTTGCAATAACCCTGCTGGTTGTTAGTGTTCCTCTTTAACCTGCTGGAATTCTATGCATTTGGCCAAGTACTCGGCTATGTCTTTCTTCAATCCAGGCCAATAAAATTGTTTCCTGGTGGCAGTGACCATTTTTTGTTATCCTGGATGACCAGTATAGGGTATTTTATGTAGTTCATCCATAATGAACCTCTTCAAGTCGTCACACGCTGGAATATAAAATCTATTTTTGTAAGTGAGCAGACCTCCTTCGGTCATCTGATAGCCTTCATATTTTACTCTAGCGGGTTCTTGCTATAGGTACATGGTCACGGTCTGAACAAATGGATCTGTCCTTTGTACATTTCTGACTCTTTCTTTGACATCTATCTCGCAGGTGCTCACCGCTGCCAGGTGAATTGTGTTCATACTTTTGCTAAGGAAATCGACCACAATATTTTCCTTACTTTTAATGTGTTTGATCTCGAAATCAAACTCGCAAAGGAGGTCCATCCACCTAGCTTGTCTAGCATTGAGATTTGGTTGATCAAACAGGTATCACAATCCATAGTGATCTGTCATAAGTACAAATTTTCTTCCCAAGAGGTAATGCCTCCACATTTTCAAGGCATTCACTATGGAAGCCAGTTATAGATCATGGGTCACATAGTTGACTTCACGCTCATTCAATTTTCGAGAGTCATAGCATATCATGCTTCCTTCTTGCATAAGGACTCCTCCTTCCTTATAGGCATCTGTGCACACAAGGAAATCAGCTTCTGGATCGGCGATCTTCAGCATGGGTGCGTGGGTCAGTAGATGTTTCAGGGTTTGAAATATTTCTTCAAATTTCCACATCCACATGAATTTTGTCCCCTTCTTCTGGAGGGAAGTGATTGGAAAACCAATCTTGGAGAATACCTCTATAAATTTCCTGTAATATCCTGCTAATCCCATAAAGGATCTGATATCTGAAACATCCTTTGGGGTATGCCATTCTATGATAGACCTGATTTTGTCAAGGTCCACTGCTACTCCTTCTTCAAACAAAACATGACCCAAGTACTGTATTTTCTTCTAGAAGAAGTCACATTTGTTGAATTTAGCATAGATATGATGCTCTCTGAGTACTTGCAACACAATCTTAAGATGTTCTTCATGCTCTTCTCTATTCTTAGAGTAAATTAATATATCATCAATAAAGACTAGCACAAATTTATCTAGAAATTTACTGAGTACATTGTTCATCAAGCACATAAAAGTGGTAGGGGCATTGGTCAGCCCAAATGGCACTACCACCAACTCATAGTGACCATACCTCATCCAAAAGGAAGTTTTATGGATGTCTTCACCCTTGATTCAGACTTGATGGTATCCCGATCTCAAGTCGATCTTGGAGAAAATAGACGCACCTCCCAATTGATCGAATAGATCATCGATCCTGGCAAGGGGTACTTGTTCTTTATGGTTACCTTATTGAGTTGTATATAATATATACACAGTCTAAGGGTGTTGTCCTTCTTTTTCACAAATAGGACTGATTCTCCCCATGGAGACATGCTGGGTCGAATATAACCCTTATCCATCATTTCTTTTAATTGCAATTTGAGTTCAACTAACTCGGGTGTGCTCATCTGGTAGGGTGTCCTAGACACCGACACCACTCCTGGTGTGAGTTCTATCGAGAAGTCTTTGTCTCTTCTCAAAGGTAGACCCAATACCTCTTCTGGAAACAAATCTCTATATTATCTCAGGGTAGGATGATCTTCAAGGCTGGGTTTGTCACCTTCTATGGTTTCTGACACCTATATTGCATATTCCTTTTATCACTGCTTGGTTGTATAATTAGTCCAGTAAGAAATCATATGGTTAGGATATGTTTTATACTCGTAAATACTTGTGTCCTGTGGTGGCATAAGCCCAAGTCATGAACTGTACGTTCATTGACCGTGAACATAGTTTCATGTATGCATGTAAACCTTCCTAATCATTTTGAGTCCCTTGGAGGACGAAGCCTGTTAAGCCCATAAGAAGAGTGCAAGGCTCTTAAGTCCTTCATAGCTGATGAAGCTCAAGAGGGATAACACTTGTAGAGTGTTCCTTAAACCAAGGTGGATTGCAGAGGAAGGAACAAAGGTTCAAAGTCTTTGGAGACCGAAATTATTCAAGGACTGGAAGCAATGAAGGCTCTAGAGGAAAAATGGTTGATATTGGAGGAATGCAGAGACGAGCACGGACAACCATCATATCTACAAGAATAGAAATAACCTTAATGCTTCATTCCCAAAGGAATATTTCGACGTTCATGGAAACAGAGGTAGAGATCCCTTCGAGCACGCGATACATGAAATCTTAATGGGAAGTTAGACCATCAGATATCAAGTTGGACATGTGTCGACCGATGGAAGAACCAAAGGAGGGACGCATGGCAGTCGGGCAGCATTTCGCTGACTCATGATTGGGAGTGGTCAAAGGGCAAGACTACACCAACTCACGATACATGAAATAACGACTTGATCATGGCCATTGACCCAGGAGTGGTCTGGATTTTCAATCGTCTAGAGGGATATTTCAGCATTTCAGGAGTCGGGGGTTCGAAGGAAAGAACCTTACAAAGTGCGAGTCACAAAATCCTAAACTATTCGAAGAGGAAATCAAGCCGTCTATTGTAGAGGATGCATGGCGAGAGCTCATCATTTCACTGACTCGTAGAGCAAGAAGGTCAAAGAACATATTGTTCGAACTAGTAATGCGCGAAGTCATGATTTGATCGTAATCATCCATCAAGGAGGGCACGTGGTGAAATATCAGTGTTTCGCTTACTCGTGACTTGAAGGAGTCAATGGGAAAGGTTTTAAGGACTCACGATATGTGAGATCGGGAAAGGATCTAGACCATTGGATCCAAGCCATAGTAGAACCATTGGATCAGAACCTCCACATGGTATCGCGTATCAGGGGTTCAAAGGCTGGAAGAATTTCTTTTTGACTGCAGAAGTCGTGAAGTGTCGAGCATCTAGGGATCCTATGAACACATGACACATCTGTTAGGTGGGGACCATGTGGTTGATAGGTGGCATAACAACAAGCGCCCAGAGAAAGATGGAAGCGGGTGACAGATGGTGGACACATGTCGCCTGGGAAAGAGTCAATTCATTGTTGACTTATCGTGTTTTAGGTATTCGCAAAGGAAGAGCATGAGGGCTCAACACTCCAACTCCTGAAGTCGTGAGATGCGAGTAGTGCTAGTGTTTAGCCTAGTCTATGATTACATGTAGCAGGCGCTAGTGAGGAGGGAGCCATACTCATATCGCATTTCGGGTATCGGTGTTTGGAGAAAGAGGAGTCGAGATCCTTGACTCTCCAAATCATGAGTTTCAAAAGGCACTTGTGCTAAGGCCAGGTTGTGGTCGCTTGGAGGAGGATAAGGGAAGGGATGGTCTACGCCAGGCCCCATAGAAATTCAGTGATTCTGTCCCTCGAAGAAAAGACAAAAAACATTTAGTTGTCATAGTTGGTGTGTGTGTTAAGCCCTAATATTGGCTCATTACCCCTTAATTGGGGCATATTAGATTAATAATGTTATTTTATTTATGTCGGCTTTAGGCCATTAGTTGTAATTATACCTCCTAGTCTCCTATATATACCAATGAGACATTTTAATTTTGAATCATCTTGTACTTGAACATTTAAGTGGGGTAAAAGGAGGTTGCCCCCTCGAAGAGGCTTATTATCTGAAACTATCTCTTTTTCAAGGCATTGAGTACTTTTATTGAAGATTTTCTATGCTATATTGATATTTGGTTCTTAACATATGGTATAAGAGCTCAAGGTCTTGGGGTTTCCTTGCTACATCTGAGACACCGTGGAATTTTTCTATAACGTTTTTTCTACAATGTTTCAAAAGGAACGGCTTAGAGGATATTTAGTAGATGGATCAATGTACGTTGGGTTAAAAATTTAGCTCCTGAAGCCTTATACTTTCGGAGATACAACCTGTACAAGATAGGGTTCTGGAATCATCCTGAAATGAGTCATTGCGGAATTTTCACTATAAAAAAGTTTTTGTAATGTTTCAGACCCTAAAATCTGGAGGACATTTACAGAAATTAGTAAGGTATCTGTGGTAAAACTTTAATATTTTGGGTCATCTTAAATTTGTAGATACATCTTGTGTAAGATAGGGTATCTGACTAGTCCTATTGACTAGTCTCAAGAAGGTGTTCTAGGTAAAACAATCATAACTTCTTTCTAGAGTATCCACATTGAGTGGGACTAGTTTCATTGGATCGTGGACAGTCTATAGTATTTTGGGTGCAAGTTTTAGAATTTAATATCAATTATTGTGTGCGGGGAATGCTATACAAGTGAGATCTCCTGGAAAGGCCAAAAATCGACAAGTTGTGAGGAAATTACCGTAAATTCCACTTGGCACATCCAATTTTGATCATATATGTGGCATTGCAGAGAATAAATATCAGAGAACTACCTAAAAGAAAGTTTCATACCCATAAGGGCCAAAACTTGGGAGATACAACAGAATAAATATTGTCTATTAGAACCACCTCAAAATCAAGGTTCAAAAGTGATACTTTGCCAACATGCCACCCAAAAAGGGAACTTCTACGCCAAATAAGCCTCCAGAATATCCTACTTGGACTCTTGATGAAGGTGAAGAAATGTGTAGGGACATAAATGAACTACAAAATAATATGGATTCATTGGATACTAAGATGGATTCAATGGAAGCTAAGTTGGATACTAAGATAGATGGTTTAAAAGGGGAGATCATGGAAGTATTGAAAAATTTCGTAAAAGAGAAGACACCTAAAAGTGAAAATGCATACCATGAAATTCATGATGAGGACACAAGGAAGGTGAATCAAGAATGGAGAAACTCCAACTTTGGTTTGAAGACCAACCACGTTCCTAAGATTGATATGAGGAA